>JBAMMX010000023.1:12520120-12820120 GCA_037126225.1 Dillenia turbinata | reverse complement strand
CTCCCTCCTAACCACGACTAAATAGAGTAAAAAGGGATTTGGCAAAGATTATGCCACGTTAAAAGTTGTAATACATGGTGTTACACATCCATCTAACCCCATCATACTTTCTTGGGAATTTCTTTCTCCACATGACAAAAGTATCACAGGTTTCTGCACCACACCCAACCAAAAGTGAACTCCCAAAGCCACACACGGGATTCACTCTCATCCAAAGCTTTATTTAGTCATAATAATTTAAAATTTCAAAAAAAAAAAAACCCAATAATTTTAATGGTTTATTTAATCGAGTAGGATTGAGTCCTTGTATGGACATTTAAGTGGTAAAAAGGTTTTACTCAAATGTCTTTCTTGAAATTGAAATCCAGTATTTGAATTTTTTATGAATGTGTATATTATCGCAATTTTCACGGACCTTATGTCCCAAAAAAAAAAAAAAGCCAGTAGTACCGGAATTTCTTATTTCAATGAAAATTCAAAAACATGTAATTCTCTTCTATGTATATGGAGTCCGTTAATTTGGCTGAATAATACCAAGATTTCTTGATCCATTCGATTGAGTGGTACTAAGATTTTTTATTTTAGTGGGAGTCCAAAAGTTGAAAATATTATAGTTTTAGTAACTAAAAAAATATTTTTATTTTTTTATTCATAAAAGAGAAGTCGAACTCGAACTCGATCTCGAAATCTTTTAAGAGAAAGAAATTATATCAGTTGAGTTATAATTCATTTGTAAAATATATATATAAAAATTTTTATTAAACCTAATCATGTTGATCATTAAATTTTTTAGTTAATGCATGGTTTTAATTTTATATTATTTATTAGAAGAGTTAATATAAAATTAATGCTCCACCATTTATTTATTTTTGAAATTCCCCGTCTCGTCGTGCTTCTCTTGTTAAAGAACATATTCTAGTGAAAAAGTATACACATCTAATTCTAATTACGACCCAAATGAAAAGCCCACAACAATTGTGGTACGACATTGTATGTGTGCCATTGAAATCCATCAAAGATGCCAAATAGAGAAAACACTCCTTCATGGTTTTGGATTATGTGTTTCTAAAGAAAAAAATTATTAATTAAAGTTCCACTAAAGTGAGAATTTTATGTATGTTTGTTAAAGAGCTTGTGTGACAAGATATCCAGGTATCTGATCATGACATTTTTTGAGTTAGAAAAAATCACTTTCCTAAGGTGTGTTTAGAAAGTTTAGACCCCATTTAAGAAAATTGAGATTAAGTTGTCCTTCAGGGATAGTTTAAACAGTAGAATCTCTCAACTTCCTCCTCTTTTTTTCGATTCGATTCTATTTGATTATATTCTCTTATATCAAAAAAAAATTGAGATTAAATTAGATTAAAATTAAATAATTTTTTTTGGTAAGAAATTATTAATCTAATGATAAATGATTTTATCTACAAAACCCTACACTTTTCATTAAAAAAAAAAAAAAAAAAAAAAACCTTTTGCACTGCTTAAAAAAATATTATAAATAAAATAAGATAAAATACAGATAAGTTGAGAGAGATAAAATCCTCTACAATAAATAATATTTCCTTTTTATTTTATATGGAGAGATGACAAATAATTTTTATTTGCAAAACCCTATACTTGTCATGTAGAAATTTTGGCTGTACCTAAAAATTTGTTATAAATAAAATAACATATAAAAAATAGATAATTGAAGATAAATAAAATCCTCCATGATAAAGAATATAAAAAAGAGAAATAATATTTCCTTCTCATGTAACGAGCCAATGCCGAAAAATGAACTCCTCTATCGATAGAATTTCTTGTATATTTTCTTCTATTATTTTTCTTTTAGATGGCAAAGAAAAAGGAATAATGAACTTTTATGTTGGATATATGTAGCATACTTTCATAGAAATGGTGATATTTATCAAAAACGATAGGAATACGAAGATGAATGGATGACATTCCCACGAGCCTATCCACAAAATTTTCATAGCAATTGTGATATTTAGCAAAATGATACGTTGGCCAAATGGGAATTTGTTTAATTAAAACGTGAGGAATTCTTAGGACTAAATTGACAAAGAAGAAAAAGAAAAAGGAATATAAAATGATTCTCAACTTTTTATGGGCCAAATTTATTACTTAATAAAATAAATCACAACCATGGAGAATCTCATGAAGTGACTGGTTTATGGTGCCTCTGATAAAGTTATTCAACAATTTTTGTTTAAATTATACTTCTAATCATTTTGATTTTTCTCATATAGATTCCTTCTAATGATATGCTCATGGGTTTGTTTTTCTTTTTTTGATATAAGGAACTATAATCAAATGAAATCAAATTTTTAAAAAAATGATAAAAATAAAAAATCTCTACCACTTGAATTGTCTCTCCCCGAAGGAATATAGATTTGCTTTTCTAATGTTTACCCTCAATCACTTAAAAGAATGGGTTGATGGCCTCTTAACGTGATCAACTGCGTTTACTTTTATTGATCTATGATCCAAGATAAGATCACGAGTTTAAATTTATTTAATACGGCAATTCAATGTTAGAATCTTTGGTACTGAAACTATAATGAAAAGATTTTTGTTTAAAATGTATTTACAGAGAAAATATAGTATTATACAACAAACAAAATTCTTATTATATCATATAGAAAAACTAATGTCCCTTCGGGGACATCTGATAAAATTGGAACAGAAAAAATAATCAAAACACATTTTCTTAACCCTTTTTATCACAAGAAAAGATCATGGCCAAATATACTTTTATTAATTTAGTCTAATTATATTTGAATCACGAAAAAATGTGACTTTTCGTGTAGTCATAAGAATTGAATTTATTTCACTTAAAATAAATTTTTTATAATTTTATCTTAAACCCCTTCTAGTTATAGATTCATAGTTGTTAGGATGCCGCAAAATAAAAGCACCAACTCAATGAGTGGATAAAATTGCACTTGCTCTTGGCCATCCTTCGCACATGGATGCCTCAATCCTGAAACTTGAAAATTAGAATCAAAGTCTAATTTTATTTATTTGAATGCTTTTTGTTCTTTTACTCTTTCTATTAAAAAATAATTAGGCTTCAAAGCATTTAGAAATGGTCATTCCATCCCTAAAGAGACAGTTTAGTGATCATAATCTCCTCCTTTCACCTGATAATCTCAGTCTCAAATTGCGATGTAATAAAAAAGAAAATGGTCATTCCCCCTGTTTCAGGTAAACACTTTACCGGCCATCACGGACATGAATTTTCGAAATTACCAACTTACCAGAACCATCGTGCCTTGAAACATCTCGAGTTACAGAGCTGTACAAGGTCTCTTTCAATACATGGATACAAACTTAAATACATAGGAAAATTATGTAGGTCATACATGATCTCTCTCTCTCTCTCTCTCTCTCTCTCTCTCTCTCTCTCTCTCTCTCTGTGGGAGACTAGGAACATCCAAAAGTAATGAACTATCACGAGTGAGATTATCCAGAATGATGTCTTATATTTCGAGTCCAAACCAAACCGCGTACACGTTACCAAACGTGTTGCTGCTAACAAATTTCTGTTTAATTCAAACAAATTCACGAAACTTCCTTCTTGCTCAAAAGATAATGACACTATAAGAAAAGAACCTACTCAAATTGTCCCACTCCTGCCTCTGGCAGCCTTACATCAAAAACAGGTCGGTAAAAGTGATTTTAAAGATATGCATTACAAACACAACATTCGTCGGCTGATTAGAAATAGATATATAGCACATGGCAGGGAGGGAGAGAGAGAGAGAGAGAGAGAGGTGGGGGACAATCAATTTCACACGTATGGTTCTAATTGCGTTGCAAAAACAAACAAGGAGCAAAAGGGTATCTAATAAAACACCGAATGAAGTATGAATTAAACTGGAGTTTTGCTGAGGCTTCTCCCTTAATTTGTCACACTCCTCTTAGACATGCTTCTATTGGTCCACGTAGCATCCATGACCACTCCAAAAATCCTCCCTACATCATGTTACAGCTTGGCTTGGGCCATTTCTCTTTTGAATTGGAAAAAAAAAAAAAAACACCCAAAAAATCTCCTTTTTTTCACTGAGAAGAATCTGTCCTTCCAATTTAAATGAATGATTCATACCTCCACATTTATTGATGATGGAGCTCCCACCATCATCACCATTAAAACATTTTCCATTACCCTCTCTTTCTCCCCTCTCTCTCTCTCTCTTTCTCTCTCCATCTCTCAAGTTCATCCTCTGCAACTGCATTTCGAGGAGAGATTCATGTCTGCCACTTTCACTGCTTGTGCTCCTATACCCCTCTACCTGTTTTCTAGTGTTTCTGGTTTTGTTTTTCTTACTTACTTTTCTTGTTCAAACAAAACAAAAAATACCCTTTTGGCCTTTTTTCTCCTTTCATATCCTCAATTATGCCCTTCTTATAATCTCCTGATTCCCCATTAAAAGCTAACAAATCAGCACGGGCAAAAAGAAGGTCAAACCCGTGTTACATGTCACTAGCTTTGCTATTTATAGCGCACCTCCCAGCTGAGTTAAGCCCCACAGAAACTTTTTTTCACAGCCTCAAAAACTGTAGCCTCACAAGTAGTTCAAACTTACAGTATGTCCTTTTCCTCTATCAAGGCCTTCTTCCAACGGTTCTGTATCGAAGAGTTCCAAATGGAGAAGGATAGCCATGGAGGAGGTCTCTACTCGAGTGACCTCCTTCCGTCCCTTGGAGCTAGAATTAATCAAACAACAAAGCTTAGGAAATACATAATCTCACCTTTCAATCCTCGGTATAGGTACAGTGAACTTACCTCAGTTTCTTCAATGCTTTTGTTCTGCTAGAAGCTGAAAGGTTCACACAGTTGTGGCTCTTCTCTTTCAGGGCTTGGGAGATGTTACTCGTAGTGCTAGTTATTTACTCAGCTTGGATCTGCCCATTTGAATTTGCTTTCCTGACATATAAACAAGACGCGCTCTTCATTTTTGACAACATTATTAACGGATTCTTTGCCATTGACATTGTCCTTACCTTCTTTGTGGCATATCTTGACAGCCATTCTTATCTTCTTGTGGACAATCCTAAGAAAATCGCTATTAGGTCAGTTAGCAATTCTTAATGTTCTTCACCCAACATGCTTCAACAGATGACATTTTCTCATTTGAGTTTTCTTTGTTTGCTTGATTCTAATAGGTACATATCGACATGGTTTATTTTTGATGTTTGTTCAACAGCACCATTACAACCTCTGAGCCTCCTTTTCACAAAGCATAGCAGCAGCCTTGGATTCAAAGCACTCAACATGCTCAGACTCTGGAGGCTCAGACGTGTCAGCTCCCTTTTTGCAAGGTTCATCATTAAATTAAAACCTATAACTTGGGTTTTCTTCAAAATTTGAACTCCGCTGGCAGAACTGCATTACTTACTAAGACAGTTTACTTTCCTTCAGACTAGAGAAGGACATCCGGTTCAACTATTTCTGGACTCGATGCACAAAGCTCATCTCTGTAAGCCATTTATAACTTTAGTCTTCCTATGTCTTGGATGATCATATGTGCGTGATTTGAGAAGACTCAGTTACCTCAATCTCCAATTAATTTCAGGTAACATTGTTTGCTGTACACTGTGCCGGATGCTTTAACTATATGATTGCAGATACATACCCTGATCCAAGTAGAACCTGGATTGGTGCAGTCAATCCAAATTTCAAAGAAGAAAGTCATTGGAATAGATATGTTACTGCACTTTATTGGTCAATTACAACTTTAACAACCACTGGATATGGGGATTTGCATGCTAACAATCCGAGGGAAATGCTGTTCGACATCTTCTACATGCTATTTAACTTAGGATTGACATCTTACCTCATTGGCAACATGACCAACCTTGTTGTCCACTCGACCAGCCGCACCAGAGTATTTGTATGTGATCCTCTAAGCTAAAAGATCATATTCTTCCAAGTTATTCTCTTCCTGCATAGAAAAGAATGATTAGTAGTTAAAGCAGACATAATCTGCAATGTGTTTAATTTTATTGTATTAGTAACCTCTCCTTTTCGAAAATTTCAATACCTGCAAAATAGCCTCACATATAAAGACAACCCTGAAGAAATTAAAGTGTGGGAGCATTTACAATGCTTGCATTGTTTGATACAGAGGGACACCATCAGATCTGCTTCAGAATTTTCAGCAAGAAACCACCTACCTTCAAGTATACAAGATCAAATGCTGTCACACATATGTTTGAAGTTTAAGACAGAAAGCTTGAAACAACAAGAGACTTTGAGTGGCTTGCCAAAGGCTATTCGCTCAAGCATTGCTCAGTACCTTTTCTATCCCATAGTTCAGAATGTCCAGCTCTTCCAAGGGGTCTCCCATGACTTCATCTTCCAACTGGTATATGCAAATAGCACATTGAACTTTTGACTCCCCTTTTTGCCTCACAATCATAAGCTAGGAGATATTTCATTGTCACACAAGCTGAAAAGCCATAAAACCGCATCCATATTGCTGCGGCTCATTAATTTCTTTCTTGAAACAAGATACTGATACAGATTGAGATATTCATGTTAGGTTTCTGAAATGGAGGCCGAGTTTTTTCCACCCAAGGAAGAAGTGGTTCTGCAAAATGAGGCCCCAACAGATATGTATATACTCGTTTCAGGGAGAGTGGTAAGTAAACTTGATGTTTCATTTCTCGCAGTCCTTTATCAATTTTAGAAATCTATGTTTCTGACATCATAATTTGGAATTGGTTGCAGGATTTGATAGCACATGTTAATGGGCATGAACAAGTATGCACAATTTACATATATTTCTTCACTGACACAGCCTGTCAGGAAATATCTCTAACATTCGTTTCATGCATGCAACTCTACAGGTTCTGGGAAAGTTGGTTGCTGGGGATACATTCGGAGAAATAGGAGTTCTATGTTATAGGCCACAGCCATTCACAATCAGAACCACTGAGCTTTCTCAAATACTAAGGCTGAACAGGACTTCACTTGTGAACATCATGCAAGCCAATGCTGAAGATGGACGGATAATCATGAACAATCTGTTTCTGGTACATAAGGCACAGCTTTAAGTATAAGGATGATGTTTATTGCTTTTCCCTTGTCTTGCAACACAGCTAATTCTTTGATCCTCAAATTTCCAGAAATTGAAAGGATTGGAAAGTTTAGGCATTGGGGACTGGCAGACAGACGCAGGATTTGTCCTTAATCATTGTGTTGATGATGGATCACCAGGAAGTAACAACTACCATGCTAGGTGTCAAGATTATTCACATGCATTCTCTTCGAAACAGGAAGCAGGGAACACAGATTACATGGCATCAGAGACTCCGACACCAACTAAAATAGGCCAACTGCATGATTTTACGACTTGCAAGACGGATGTAGATTCAATAGCACAAGATGAGCAGACAACTCTTCATGAAGCTGTTCGCAAAGGACATCATGAAATGGTCAGGATTCTTCTTGAACAAGGGGCAAATGCAAATAAACCAGATAGCAGAGGGCTGACACCAAAAGCTATAGCAGAACAGCTAGGAAATAGAGGCATCTATGACCTTTTAGTAAGCTATGAGAATAGACAAGGAAGAGATGGACATAAAATAGATATCATGGGTCCAGAAACAGCTGATTATAGCTTGAAAAGTCTAAACAACTACAGAAGAAAAGGGGACCCTGGTGTTTCTATCCCTCGAAACATGTCAAGTTGTTCTTGGTGTCCTAGTGATACAGAAGCTACGAAATTGACCAAGAGGAGAGTCACTATCCACATGCAGCTTCAGACAAAAAGTACCTCACAGAAGCAGCATGGGAAGTTAATCTTGTTACCTGATTCAATAGAAGAGCTACTCAGAATAGCTGGTAAGATTTGTTTAACATCAAAAAAATCTCCTAAACCTGCAATTTTAAGTAATAAAATCTTCGGTTATTTTGCACAAAAAGATTCAGATGCATAATTTTAAAGGTCAATGTTTCCATAAGAAGAAATTAAAACATGAAATACAGGCATAGAAATCATGAAACATTTCATGAAAAGGCATCTCCTTTTATGCTCTCTCAACTTGTCAACCCAAACCTTGTAAAACTGCAGGTCAAAAGTTTGGAGGCTGCAATCCTATTAAGGTTGTCAATGAAGAGAATGCAGAAATTGATGACATAAGCATCATCCGTGATGGGGATCACTTGTTTCTCCTTCAAAATGAATGTGATACTACAAATTGCAGTTGGACCTTGTGATACTGCAAGGCTGTCAAATTTCAGTTATGCAGATAGCTTGTAACTTTAGGCACTGTACAATGAGAACTTAACAAAAGTTGACCGCTAAAATCAATGAAATGAGCTTTTAGAGCAATAAACAATGATACTTGAGGACTGGGCACGCCATTTACAAATTTTTGCAGCAAACTCATTCTCATGGGGATAAAATCCCTATATTGATCAAAATGGCTATATGGTCAATGTCTCTTCTACAACACTTTCACAATTCCCAGGATCAGAGGGATTAAGAAATCAATTAAAACTATCATTTGTATGTTAAGCATGACATTATGCAAGACCAAATCACCAATGGATGCACTAAATCAAGCTGAGCCTCCTACAAAACCTCCTCAGCCTGTGATATGTCCCCACGTGCCAGCTCTTGGTTAAATGCTGTGATAAATATACCAGTGAGTCCAAAAAGATGCGGCAAGATCATGGGGCCCCAAATGAAAATGATATTGAGCTCCTTCTATTTCTTTTAAGTGGCACGTTTAACTCGAATTGGATGAGCTTCTGTGTTGAAGACATTTATCCAATGGAATAACACTTCTCTCAGCAAAAAGCAAGTAGAGATACTTCAAAGTCTCTCCCAAGAAGAAGGTTTCCATCTTGTCTCTTTTTCGTGGAGGGATCACTGTGACATCATTTAGACAAGTGTATCCTCCAGAATCAACCTTTGTGTGCTTCTCAAATGCTTCAAAGATCTGCCAGCCCCATTTGCAATACCTGCAGAAGTAAATCACGCTTGTCAAACAGAAAATTCTAATGAGATCTCTCCAACATACACGAAAAGCTTGCATCGTTCTTTCTAGTGCATGCTTTGGGGTCTTCTGTTATGCGACACAGGACGAAGAGTTATTCAACAGTTTCGGGGCGCAAAAGATGGTGATGATCAGCATGCTTTATTAGTATATCATTTACGTATTCAGAGCTCTTGTTCCCACCAGCAAGACCTCTTTCACAATAATCCTGCTCAATCATTAATCAAAATAATTTTTCATGGAATGGATGGAAAGGATCCTAAATTTATGTACTTTAAAGGGAAGAATATAAGCAGGATTAACAACCACTTTCAGAGGTCTCAAGCCAAACTAACCTCTACATAAAGTAAGCAATTTCTGGAGCCAAGCTGATGCGGACATCAAGGCTGCAAGGAATTTACATGATCCAATTCTAGTTCCAATTGGTTCGGTAACAAAAGTTCGAGTTAAAAAGTTCAAAGAAACACTGAATAAGTTAATTCAGAGGGTTTTACAACAAGAAATCAGAGCCCAAATGAATGAAAAACCAAAAGAGACCTTAATTATACTCATACAAGTCCAATTGGAAGAATAAATGGTCCAAAACTATCCAAAATCAAGGGAGGACGAAAATAAAGAAAAATAGCAGCAATAGTTGATCAAAATAGTTTGGTTTATTTAGTTTTCTAATTTTTCTTTATAGTTTATATTTTAATTTCTTATTTTTTAATTGTTTAAAGAGTTACTAAATATTTAGTTACAAATTTAGTATTTACTTTTAGTCTATAAATAGGCCATTACACATTGTGTAAAATACAAATTTGAGAGAATTAATAAAATTGTGAGGTTTCTTCACACAAATCTTGCTCTTTTGAGAACTTTTGAACTTATTCAAGATAGGAGTCTTTTTTAGTTCTTTGACTTATCAATCTAGGTTCGAACCACCTAGATTGTGGCGTCATTCATTCCATCTTTATACCAAGATTCTTGTTCTAGTGAGAAACGAATTTAAGGTCATATATCTTAGATCCTTCCTCCTTTAGGGCAAGAGTTGAGATCTTTAATTCCATCGATTCAAATCATTCGTTGGAACGATTTTTAGACTAAATTAACTTGTTCGTGGGTTCTAGGATTTCTACACCCAACGGGTTCACATCAGTTGGTATTAGAGCAATTTCGGGTTACCTTCAAATTGTTCATACTTGTCTATAATTGTTCATACTTATCTATAATTTTTTATCTTTTTTTGTTCTTATTTGTGTTTCGGTTTTAAGATTGTCTCCAATTTCAATATATCAAAAAGAATAAAATTCTTCGTTTGTAGGTTTAATTTATTTTTTTTGGTATCTTTCATCCTTGATTTTTTTCTCATGCTGTCGTAGTTTAAAAAAAAAAAGGGGCTATGAAAAAAAAAATGATTAAAAAAAAGGGTAGCTTCCAATTTTTTTTCTTTCCTTTTGTTGTTCCTTCTTTATTTTTTCTCTTTCGTTATTTGTTCACCTTCCTTATTTTCTTTCTTTATTCACCTTTCTTATTTATTCCATTCTATATTTGTTTCTTTCTTAATTTGGAATTTTTTCAAATTTGCGACTTTCCTTATTTCTCACTTATTTTCCTTCTTTATTTCCCTTGTTATTCTTTCTTTGAATTTCACAAGACAATTATTTTTGAATTTAAGTTCAAAGAATTATTAGTTCATTAAGATGGTAAGAGATATGTTCGATGGATTGAATTCATTGAGACTTTTCCTAAGTAAAATGCGGTCGCGGATGCACTTTCACACCAAATCGTTGTCAAGAAGGGGGGAATGATGCGGACATCAAGACTGTAAGGAATTTACATGATCCAATTCTAATTCCATTTGATTTGGTAACAAAAGTTCGAGTTAAAAAGTTCAAATAAGCACTAAATAACTTAATTCAGAAGATTTTACAACAAGAAATTTGAGCCCAAATGAATGAAGAACCAAAAGATGCCTTAATTATGCTCATACAAGTCCAATTGGAAGAATAAAGAGTCCAAAACTACCCAAGATCAAGGGAGGACGAAAATAAAGAAAAATAACAGCAAGATTTGGTCAAAATAGTTTGGTTTATTTAGTTTTCTAATTCTTCTTTATAGTTTATATTTTAGTTTCCTATTTTTTAATTGTTTAAAGAGTTACTAAATTTTTAGTTGTCAATTTAGTATTTACTTTTAGTATATAAATAAACCATTACACATTATGTAAAATATAACTTTGAGAAAATTAATAAAATTGTGAGGTTTTTTCACACAAGTTTTGTTTTTTTTAAAACTTTTGAACTTATTCAAGATAGGAGTTTTGTTTAGTATTTTGACTTATCAATCTAAGATTCGAACCACCTAGGTTGTGGCGTCATTTATTCCATATTTATACCAAGGTTCTTGTTTTAGTGAGAAACGGGTCTAAAGTCATATACCTTAGATTCTTCCTCCTTTAGGGCAAGGGTTGAGATCTTTAATTCCACCGGTTCAAATAATTCGTTGGGACGATTTTTGGGCTAAATTAACTTGTTTGTGGGTTCTAAAGTTTCTACATCCAGCGGGTTCACATCACAAACCAGTAGAAGTCACTGAATACATCTCAAAGCAAGTCTTAGCCAAATCTTCTGCAAGCTTCAAATTCTCCATATCATCAAATGTAAGTAGGTTTTCTTCCATAGCCTTTCCCTTTTTAAGGCCTTTTGTAGCACCAAGAGCAAGAGTTCCAGGCAGGAAGCACACCTATAAAGGCAAATGGAAGACATCCATGTCAAGAATTTGCTTTTCAGAAGAAATGATGTGAAGGTAATCTTGGTTTTCCTTTTCAAAAAGCATTCTACCTTAGCACCAAAAAAGAGGACATATTTCTAACGATCTTTTGCATCAGGCATCAGGTAAGTTATTTAAGATGGTCTAAACATTTCCAACAATTGATAAATTACTGAAGAAATTATAAGGTAATATGAGAGCCAAAACACTGTGGCATCAAGGAGAGAACTAAATACCCATTTCCATCCGTGAAATCTATAATTCCAATCTCCTTTTTAAAAGGTTATGGGGCAATTTAGCATAAACAAAGAGGGATAAACTCCCTTAGCTGGATGATTGTATAGCCCAACAAATGCACCATACTATCGAGAAGGCATTATCCAATAATCAACATAGTCCACTCAGAGAAGACCATATTGAGTTTTTCTGCTGAAAGCCTTGAAATGCGTTCCTTGGAACTAAAGTTCAATGACATGAGATGCAACATCAATAGTGTACTAATCAATTCAGCATTTAATATGTCCATTCATCTTGCTCAAATTACCAATTAATTCAGCATTTAATACGTCTACTCATCTTGCTCAAATTACAAAGATTTCATCTCCACGTCATCAAGCATTTATGAAGACATTGTTTTCAAAGTAATGCAATCAGCAAAGATCTTTCCTCGACGAAACTTGGTGTCTCAAAGTAGTTGGTATCACCTACATGAATCTTTCTCCAATTATTATTTACAGACACATTGGTAATTAGATTATATAATAACATGTTTTAGCTCCTTACCTCCTCCACAGTTTTCTTAGGTTGTCCTCAATCAACCTTGTATATACTACCCTTTCATGTCTTCTTTGAACACTGATAAGCTTCTTAATATATATCTTCTCTCATTTTACCATCAATTTGAGCAACCAATGAACTTTGCTAGATGTTTTTAATCGTAATCATCTTCTTTCTTGTCACATGATCTGCTTAACATCTCATATCTGCACACCTTTTTTGTCATTGTTTCAAAATTGCACAATATTCCCTACCCTAAATAATGCTTGTCGTATCACAATTTTTTCAAAATTTTCTTTTAATTGTTGCAATTCCTATGGTTATATAGTATTCAAGAAGCAGTTTTCCATTTCATTGCACTGCCCTTGTCACATCTCCTCAAAATTCCCACCCTTTTCAATGGTAGTCCCTAATTATCAAAAAAAAATTCCTTCTCAAGTACTTGTTGTCCATCAGTTTTACTACTCAATTTTAACTGTCATTTATACTGAATGTGCACTCCTCATATTTTGTTTTAGATCTTGAGTCATTCAGTGTGGGAAGATCCTCTCTCTCTTGCATCTTCGTTGGGTAACTTCTGGTTCAGTCCAAGTGAGCTTTGGGCTTGGAGAGGGATGAGGATATGCATGGCAAAGAGGAGAGCTCTTTAGGTTGCTCCCTCTGGCCATTTGTCCTTCAGTTGTTTGGAGGGAAAGAAAGGGTGGAGAAACCCTTGCCATTAAGTGTTTGCCTTTTGGTTGTTTTCCAAGTCATTTGTGTCCTTGTAGAGGTTGTTAATTTTGCCAAGTCTTTTAGACTTGGGGAAAGATGGCACTATCTTAGCACTCTTCCCCTTCATTTTGCTGTTTTTTTTTTTTGTGAATAAATTTATTTTTTCTGATAATATACGTGTACACATATATTGTATCTATAAATCCAACAATTTGTCTGCTCACGTCAATTATAACATCATCAAAATTCCATTCCAGTTGCTTGATTCTACATATTTTGAAACCTTCCTTAAATTTATATATTTGTTTTTAACCTATAACAAGTAAGAAAACTTTGAAAAGTGCAGTGTGTGTGAAGTGGCATTATCACAGTTTGCAGAAATAAGACTTATAGTCAACAAATCATTCATTGTAAACTTGATAAAGCTCCGGTCAGCAATGAATTTTCCAAAGATTTCAATTCATGACTTGTGAAGATTTACAGGTAATTGGAAGGTAAAGCCAGGTTGGGGAAAGAATGTTATGATCTTTAAAGGCGAATAATTATTTTAGAAGTTTGTGGGGGGATGAGATAGCCTTCCACATGTGATGCTCTGCTTCAAGGTTCTCAAGGGGTGCAACTGAGAAATGCCCTATTCCCCTATTTTGAATTTTTTTCCCCCATTCCCGAAAGACGTTCTTCTTTTTATCACAAAAGGACCAATCAAATGACTGTTCTTTTAATAACCATTTCAAATCTAAGAGTTGAGAAGATTCTAGGAGGGACTTGACTCCTTATATCAAAATTATAAGAGGTCTAAGACTCAATAGAGAAGTATCTATAAAGATGAGCTTGCAATCTTTCTTGTTTCAAAATAAGGAATTCTAACTCAATAGACTTGACTCCTTATATCAAAATTATAAGAGGTCACAGACTCGTTTGAGAAGTTTCTATAAAGATGAGATTGCAATAATTCTAACTCAAAATTATCTTAATTTCATCCTAAACTATGATCTTTTTCCCATAAAACTATCAAACATATGTTATCCCACACTGTCCTCTATTTTATTGCTTTTCTATCTTTTTAACCTCTAAGGTAATTAATTTTGAGGACATATGTGAAGAAACCATTTCTTGAGTTTCTAATTATTTGTATAGACAAGTGTTTCTTCTTGTCTACGGAACAACAATTTTGAAGATCGAGTTTGTTGCATTTTAGTCAAGGGATCCAAAACATGGTAGTTAAGGGAATTTGTTAGTTCACGGTTGGTGAAAGGTTTAGCTTTTTGTACTACCTTTTGCCCTAATGCTGTGGTTGAATCATTTAGTCAATAAATTTTCCACCTATTACAAGGCTTGTGCCTTTTTCGTTCTTGATAATTAGTTTAATAAATTTTTGCTCATTATTTTGATAAGAATTTCACATTCTTTAAAAGCATTAAGCAAGTAAGTATGGATTAAAAAAACAGCAGAGGTGGATAGTAGCAATATCAAAAGAGGCCTTAGATTCAAATCCCATTTGTATCAGGATTGGGGTTGTTTTCACACAATCACCTTTGGACCAACAATAACAAGGAAAATGATCAATCTTAACAACTCATCTAAACATCTAAAAAGGAAGGATGCTTCTTTGCTGTGAAAAGGTGCTCCAATAAATACTTTTTGTACTTGGATGGAAAAAAAACTAGGATCTTTAAAAGTGTCTATGGGTCTATCTCTCTTATGGAAGAAGATCCTTTCTAAGCATTTCTTTGGACTCCTGCACCAGAAGTTTTCCAAGACTTGAGTCTAAAGGATTGGCAAAGAGATTGGAATAGAAGAAGATCCTTTCTAAGCATTTCTTTGGACTCCTGCACCCGATGTTTTCCAGGACTTGAGTTTAAAGGGTTGGCAATGAGATTGGAAAGCAACCCTCTATCTTGTATCATTCTTCTTCCCTTCACTTAAATCTTTTACTTTTACCAAAAAAAATACTAACAGAAACTAGAAAACTTGGTAACAATTCAAGGTAAATGGTGTAACTTGATCAACAGGAGGAAGAAGAAACAAGAACATTCAAATCAGATAGTAGCACACACCGGATGGTCCACTTTTGGGCTAAAAGCACCCCCTAGGTCCAGAAGGCAGTTCCCCCACGAAAACCAACCATTTGGGATGAATTTCCTAACAAGAAGGTGCCTGACACCCTTCATGGCTTCCTGATACATATTGTGTAAATATGTTAAATTACCATCTTGACGAGCCCCCTGCTGAAGCCATACTTTAAGTAGGTACTCATAATAGCTGTCACCATCTGAACCGAGTCTAATATTCTCTCCATTAAATTCCCCAGAATGAGGGCTGCAGGAATGAGAGGCAAAACTAAGAAAATAGCATGAAGCAAAATTATGAGGCAATAATATAGAAGAAAGGTTATTTATTCACGTCACTCAGTGAAATAAAAATAATAAAGTCAAAATCAAAGACACATATTTGCATGGTTCACCATACATAAGACTTTAGCATAAAGAGAAGTATACACTAAAGTTACATTAGTTTCAAGAGAACAACAAAAGTTTCAGTGAGGACCCTCTTCATTAGAGCTTTAAATAAATAAATAACTGAATAAACACAAACTTGAGAGGTCTAGGAAATGGACATAATGACTGAGGATTCAAGATGCCCTTTGTTTCTTTAACTTGTGGAAATTTTGTTCAGCGAAAGATATATATATATTCCACTATATTCCACAAGAAAAGAACAACAGAAGTTCACTGAAGAGGTTGTGTAAACAGTAGGAAAACTATGAACTGGGCGAACATGGGATCAGGCACTTCCAACAAGAAAAGCAGCTCCAATGAGACACTGGGGAAAAAGAATGATGAAAGATGTCATTCATGTAGAACAGAATGTATCATATGTTTCTGTTGCTGCTATCACTGCTATCACATAGAGGTTAACATACATATCGTATGACTCAAATCAGTTTAGTTTTCACTTCCTAAATTTATTTTATTTCTTTTCTGGTTTTTCCTTATATTATTTCTGTAGCTGGTGACTCTCCCAAGGAGATAGACTGCAGAATATTGACCTTTTAACTCTGTACCCTAAAAAACAAAAACTTGTGAACAAAACCTTAGGAACAAAAGAGTAAAGGAACTTTATCCTATTAAGCCTTAGAATCTCAATATCAACATAGATCATATACAAAATCAGAATTCCACAGAGCATAGGTGGTTTAGAGGCTTAGAGATATTGTAGTAGTGATTCCTCCACTGCGATGACTGTCTTATTAAAAATGGATAGAAAACTTCAAGATTTAACACAAAAGTTAGTTTTGAGTGAATTCAACTCTTCAAACTGTTAAAAAGGAATTGGATGCCCTTCATTTTCTCCCTCTCTCCCTCTCTCTCTCTCTCTCCCTCTCTCTCTCTCTCTCTCTATATATATATATAAGCCAAAAAAAAATCTCCACAAAAGTCCCAAAAATTTTCGAAGAGGACAAAAAAAAATTTTGGTCTTATTTGGCTATTCATAATGCATTGAATTTGTTTTCTTATTGGATTGTTATTTAAGAGAGATTATTTGGTGCGCCCAACAATCTTGTTAGACTATAAGATCAACTAATAAAAACATGTCCTATAATTTCACTGAATATTCCTGGCAAGTCTAATTGTTAGAAGAACCTATCAGACTCATCAAATTGGATAACTCTCATTGTTTGGACACCTAAAGAAGCCAATCTTATTGTGCATTCTCCTGCTAAAAGGACTACTACCAGTATGATGGATGAACTCTATGCCCTTTTTTGTGGATCACAGTCTAAGCATCTCATGCATAAATTGAGGCCACAAATATGTTGCTACAAGCATTTCTGGTCCCAAGACATCAGTGCTAACCTAACCCAACAATTTACTGGTAGGTCAAACGTCATTAGCACCAGCTGAACCAGATGAAAAACTAAGGTCCTCCTCGAGCACCATTCAGTGTAGATATGCTTGAAATGAAGTAAATACTAAACATATTTACTAAATTATATATGAACGTTAATACCTTGTGTATATAGGAACTAGTCCTTCCACCTTGGGGAGAGTCTTTATATGTTCCATAACCTTCATGGCTTCCCGACTGTACTTTGGATTACCCAAAACTGCACTAAGATTATTAAATTCAAGCTGCAGTGTTGAGACTTCTAAAGTACCGCTCGGTCCATCACGAGCTAGATGTTCTGAGGAATTGCGTAGAACAACATCACCGAAGGGAATTGAAGTTGTACTGGAAGTAAAAGTGGAAAGAAGACGATCTGCCAAGGCCTTGGCAGTTCGTAGGTAAACAACAGGTTTAGGCCCTTTCTGCATCAAATTCCTTTCTTGTTCTCCACCACTTAAATGGTAAGCACTTAGAAGGCCACCCAAAACTCGTGTAGTGGTTTCAAATAGATTCACTTGTCCTTGTTGACTGATTTTCTCAGATAGATGTGCCTCAATCCATGAACCGGCTTCCAAGACAACTTCATCAACACCCATTATGATGGCTGTATCCAAGGCATCCACAATCGTAGCACCTAGAACACCTAAGCCATCAGTTCCCCTTCGACTCAAAGGCATCAGTTCATCATGACCCATTGCATAATTTTTATAACCAGACCATGCTTGAATAAATGCCTTCTTTATGCTTTCCTGACTCTCCTTCCACTTTGACACTACATCAACTTTTTCCATGTTACGAATAGAATTAATATTGGTAGCCCTTTCATCAGGTGTTAATCAAGGAGGCAGCCTTGGTGCTCTTCTCCACAGGTTTTGCAATTTTCTGCCACCACCCAAGAGGGTGCTCTCTCCTTCTTTATTGCTAGTGCCATTAGCTACACCATTGGAAACAGAAGGGACATGATTTCCTTGTGTAAGCATGAGATATGCTAAACCACCTATCATTAACAACACTAGAAATTTCCCAGTACTACATCTTATGACTTTACGCCTTTCAGTACTGGTGAGCATGGTCTGAGAAATTACCCGGAGAAACCAGGCAATAATAACTTAGAAGGTACTCCACCAGAGACCATATAGTAAGGCACAGTGAAACAGTTCAGATCAACTGAAATTTCATATGGGAGATGCAGATGACAACATTGAAACATGCAAGAATTCAATCTGAATGATATTAAAAATTTATTCATTGTCTAACTGTTTTTCCCAGATCATATCTACAAGAAGAGACTTTATCGCACGCTTGCCATTGGCATCTTTGCCTAGTTTAAAATTCTTACATATCAGGTTTGAAATCCACAAGAAAATTGGTTAAAATTCAAGATATCAACTAATATTAATTGCAAAATAATGCATTTTAATGAATCACCAAATAATCAAAAGCAGCAGGAACTGAATCAAACTTTGTTGTTTGATAAGATAAAAAGGTCTGTCAAGAATTTAATAAACTCTAGCACAATACGAGCACCTAAGATAGCTCCTATAATTATAATGAGATTTCCAGGAAAAGTAAGGACTAAGAAGAATGAAATGGAGAAATCTTTTCCGACGTCTCAGGGCACATAGGGAAAGACCCCTCCAAAATGTGATTGCTTTACTTAGGTTACAACAAAGATGAGGTGGATATATTTTCAAAAAATCAAGGTTCTTTTCACCCAAAAAAAAAAAGACTTACCCCCGCAATCTTAAGTAGAAGAAAGGGCCAAATATCATCATAGATCATAAAATATTTGCACCATAACACTTCCTCAAGTCAGTTATATTTCCTTCCAGCCCTTTTGGAAAGATTCTAATAACTAGATCATCAAGATCTCTTGTAATGGTGAATATAGGCAAAGTTCAAAGGAATGGTAGGCGAGAAAGAAGGTACTCAAATGAAGTTGAAGCAATTTAGTACTTAATAATTCTAACTGAAGAAATGATTCAAAGTTCATATTGAGAGTGGGAGGACAACCTGGGAAATTTTCTATAATCAATCAGGATGTCCCTTGCATAGCAAAGACATTGACCTAATAGCAACCATGCAAAGAAGGTAGTCATGCAGGCTTACTTGCCTGACATCTCTCCTTCGAAAGCAAATCTCTAGTAACCAATCAATCTCAAAACTTTGTAATGAGATGAGTGGGATACTATGCTATTTATATCATATTTATGAGAAGATCTTAGGTTACACATGTAATGCTAACAAATGAGTTCAGGATTAGATTATATACCCGATTCCTTATATATACAAACAGTGAGAGCTATCCTAAAGAAAAATTACAGAGTCATCCTGCCGTAGCAACCAACACAATCCTTACTCTATCATTGCTTATGCAAATGTCATTCATGCCATGGGTAGTAACTTGCTAGCTGATAAATGCTATTAAGATGGTATCAAGAGATCTTGTGATCAAATTCTGCATCTTTTGGGTTGGGGTGTTCATGGGTAGGGGTGAGCCACCTTGATTTGTAAGACACAATCGCCATTGGACCAAAAAAAGTTGTCATGCATGAATGCCACAGAACCTTACCACTATCCTCTTAAACACCACACAAATTACAATCTTCTAGTCTTCGGTCTTATTTAGTAATCCACTTGCCCTTAAGTTAAAACTATTTATAAATAAAAATGGTTATCAGAAATGACTTATTGTTGTAGCAAGGTAGCATATTCTAATTTTTCGAGATTTATCAAATAGCCATGTCCATGTCTATGCTTGACAGCGCCCTAGTGTCTACTGAACAGGGATTTGATTCCAAATCTCGACATAAGAAATCACATCTCCAATGATCATTTGATGAAGTTGAAATTAAAGTCATCGCAATCTTATATTGGATTCCTATTCAATTTCATGCAAATTCATCCCGACATTGTAATCTAGAACCTCCCAAGGTCTCCAAAAGAAAACAGGAAATGAATCAAATTGAGACCAATAGCGAATAATTGACAAAATAAACTCCAAATTTAATCAAAATTAAACAAGATAACAAAGATGAGAGAGAGAGAGAGAGACCTTGAAAGGAGATCGATGACGGAATTTAGCGTTGTCGTGGTGGACATCTTTGATTGATCGAAGCAAAGATTTTGACATGATATCCAAAGTTTAGTTTAGGGTTTTCTTGCTTTGTAATTATTGCGTGACTGATCAGATTGATCAGTTACCGAAGAAAACACAATGATATAATTACATGTCCAATTTTAATCCGTTTCCTTAGGTATGTCTTGGAGTTTTTGGAGGGAAAAAAAAAACGGAAAGGAAAGGAAAAAAAGAAAAATTATTTTTTTATTTTTTTATTTTTTTGAGAGTTTCATGGGAAAAAAAATGACATGAAATAAAATTTTACGAATAAAAAGTTTTATAAAAATATTTAATTTTAATATTTTTTCTCTTTTTTATTTTTTTTATAAAGGAAAAATTTTAAATTTTGAAGATTTTTAAATTCATTTAAATTATTTTTTTCTCTTGTATCTAAATTAAAAAAAGTAAAGTTATAATTTTTTTTTCTCTCTCTAAAATCTATCCATTCAAATGAGCTGTCAGGAGGATAGAAAGAGAGAAAAGAGACATTGTGATAATTTTGGCTTTGTTTTCAAGTCAACTTAAGCATTAGTTGACGTTGTTGGTCGTACTTGTTTTGTGTCATCTCCGAGAAGTATGAACACAGGAAGAAGCAATAGAAATGTTAATGGTAAATTCAGGCCGGGTATGGGGTTAATTTCAAATTGGATCCAACACATGAACATGAGCCGGGTTGGACAAGGAGGATAGTTCCTCTCTGACAAGTGTTAATTTCGATTTGAATCAAATTAAAATTTTAAAATAAAATCTTTTATATTTATTTTTATTATACATAAAAATTAAATTTTAAATAAATCGAATTAAATTTTTAAAATAAAATCTTTTATATTTATTTTTATTATACATAAAAGTTAAATTTAAAATTTTATTTAAATAGTATCAGTGTTATCAATTAAATATTGATATATACATAATATATATATATATATATGTATGTATTAATTGAATCAATTTTTTTTAAGTAGAAAATACAAGTACAGTGTCACCATTTTGACGTAAGGGATTGTATTTCACAAGTGCTGGGCTTATTCCCTAAACCTCCCAAAATGGTAAATTGGGAGGTAGACTATGCGGTCTTTTGTTGTTACCCATTAATCATAAATGTGGAATTCGATGTAAGTTGTTGATACGGTATAGGTAACAAATGTACGAGGAAAGAGCCTATTCATAAAATTACCAATATGATTACTCTTTGATTACAAGAAACTAATGGCTTGGAAATAGTATATCACAAAAGTCTAAACATTTTCATTGCTATTGGTTAGGAGAAAAAAAAATATATAGATATTATTATTTTTTTTTACTATATCAATTCGTATTTAAAATTATGTTTCAATTAATTCGGTCTAGATTTATAATGATCTATTTAGAAGACTATTCTCTCAATATAATTTGTTCCATATTTAAATCACGAGTCAAATTCAAGAACTTTGTTAAAAAAGTTAACGTTACTATGGGAGTATTTTCATCCTATCAACAAAGGAGCGAAGGGTGAGATGGTCCTTCCACATCAATGCAGCAATGAAAATCTATAATTGAAAGATAATCTCAGGGTGCTAATAATTGAAAAAGAAAATTGCTTCCATCCTCGATCCAAATGAATATTCATCATGTATCCATAGGTAAGATGCCAAATGGAGTAGCATGCTCATGCTGCATATGCCACATCATGTGAGTTTCGCAATTCAATTAGAATTAAATTGAGAATTTGAATTATATTAAGGCATTTAAAATATTTGCTGATATTGCATATACCACGTCATCATTTTTTTGTTGACATGACATGTACCATGTCATTGTTTGCTCCGTCGCTTATGCCATATCATCACTATTTGATGTGATGGTTGTAAAACTAAATGCACGTAAAATATGCCATGTAAGCACTTTGTTTTATGTGTCATACCATGTCACTAGGCATGAATCGGCTTTGTACATGATGTTATGCCAACTCAACATCCGGTTCCGAGAGCGCAAGAGGAATTTAGATATGGTACTTTTCAAAATTTGAGTCATCAATTGAGTTTTTTTTTTTTAAAAAAAAAAAAGTTTAAAAATCTAATTGTGATTTTGGAGGAAATTTACCATTATGGCTCTATTCTCCATGTTAGAAGATGTGTCTAGGGTTGCTGATGTGGAGTCTAAAACGTTGCCCAGTTGAATGTTTCAAATTGTTTCTGGTTTTTTGTATAAGTTATTTTTTTGTTATTTATATTTGTGATTGTGGTCATGGCGTAATCTTAGGATCATAATTTTAGGGGGTAATTATTAATTAAAGTTTAAATTGTAATATTTCTGATTTTAAGATATAATTTTTCAATTTTTTATTAAAAAAATACATTGCTCTCAATTTCTCTTTACCTTTATTGTAGCAATACTCTTTTTTTACTCTCTTTTTCTTATTCAAACAACAATATTTGGTATCATAACTTTCTTCTTAAGAGATTTGTGTGTAAATCTGACGCGTCATGGAAACCGAAATCAGTCTCTCTGTAATTGCTCTAGCAATGTTCGACGGAGACAACTACCAGATTTGGATAGTACGTATGGAGACACACTTGGAAGCCTTGGATCTTTGGGAAGCAGTGGAAGAAAACTATGAAATTCCTACACTTCCGAACAATCCCACCGTAGCATAAATAAAAGCGTAGAAAGAAAGGAAAACAAAGAAATCAAAGGCGAAGGCCTGTTTGTTTGCTGCAGTCTCGTCCACCATTTTCATTCATGTCATGTCTCTGAAATCAGCAAAAGAGATATGGGATTATCTCAAGAACGAATATGAAGGAGATGAAAGAATTAACGGGATGCAAGTTGGTGGGCGTCAAACCAACAAAAATAAAAATACATATTTCACAAAAGACGAGTTTAGAATAAGGAAGGTCAAATCTACAGAAAAGAAAAAGATTTATCTCTTTTGAGGAAATAAAATAAAAATAAAAATTTGAGAATTTTAAATTGACTAAATAACCTAATAAGATTGAAATAAACAACTAATTAAAATCAAAATAACAATTGAGAAAATAAATGAGACAAAATTAAAATAATAAAAGTCAAGATAAATTAATTTAGTTGAAGGGTTCGTTTTTACTTTGATTCAATCGATTGATTCTCAATTCAAAAATAGTTCAACAACACATAAATAAATTGGTTATAGTGATCGACAAACGCCCAACGACCAATCTCTCTTTATTTTGTCAATAATTAAGAAAATTTTGTTAATTATTTTCCTAATCGAGAGTCAACCCTAAAGAAGTTTTTAGGATTGAAAGTCTCAACAGCATTAAAATGTAGAGAGACCAAATTCTAATTAATAAACACACAGTGAATTCATTTAAATTAAATTATTCAATTTATGACATGAATATCATTTATCACGTTATTAAAATTAACAAACAATTATGGATTTGCTGTTTTAATTATACTACAAAATTAAATCAGTATGCAAACGGTGACTTTTATTGTCGGTGAGTTTTAATGATGGTTTTTTATAATTTTTACAGATGCTTTTGATGGAACCGTTGGGAAATGTATACATTTTCCGACGGTATAAAATTATCAGTCGGAAAAAATTTATCAACCGTCCGTAAAGTAGCAAAATCGTCCATAAAAACCGATATTCAATTCTGACAGCTATCAGTTGTGGTCCTTAAATGTAACAGTGTATAGAAATGGTTTGAAAACAATCGCTATATAGCTCTTCTTTTCTATCTACTTAGCAATACAGTTTGTATAAATTCTTCATTTATGCTGACTAATATATTTTACTGTCTGTAAATGTCATCTATTATTCAGACGGTTATCACTTGTTATTGACAAATGTGATAACTTTTAGTGATGGTTTGGAAAAAATTACCATATGAGTTTTTTTACTAATGATTAAACAATATCATTTGCATAAATATATAAATATGCCAACCTATTTAATGTACCGTTTGTAAAAGGGATATTAAATTAAGACACTTATTAATTGTCATCAGCACTATGGGTAGAGATAATATGTTATAATTTTATGATAAATTATGGTGATAATTAGTAGTAATATAGTGATAATTAAAATTGTGATAAGTTTATGATAACCAATAGTAATATAATAATAATAATAATATAGTGATAATTTAAATTGTGTTAAATTTATGATAAGTGATAGTAATATAGTGATAATTAGTAGTAATATAGCGATAACCTTAATTGTGGTAAGTTTTCGATAATTAGTAATAATATAGTGGTAATCAATAGTAATTTAGTGGTAAGTTAAATTGTGGTATAACGTAAATAATAGTAATATAGTGATAACTAGTAGTAACTATCTGCCTTTAATTCCCACCTTTTCGTCTTTAAAAGAGCCAACTTCCCACCGAACTTAATTTGTCGCACAAGTTTTTTTTTGAAAACCTAACTTCTCACCTTCAATTTTCTCCTCTCTTTCAAAACCTAGCTTTCCTTCATAATTTTTCGCTCTTAATAACTTCCCGCCTTCAATCTCCTCCAATTTTTATTCATCCAATTATTCACTCTAGATGTTCATTTAAGAGTTTATTCCAATTACCCCCTAACCATTGGATCAATTGCAGAGAGTTTGTCCACCCGTTGGATGAAATATGATTTATACAATTTAGAATTAACACATTGACAGAAAAAAGGAACCAATTTGGATTTTTTTCGTGGCATACAAATGCACCAATAACGTAATATGAACTTACATTACTCCATTATTATATGTAATGCTAAATTATATAATTATGTAATATTAGTTGTTTGGATCAATTTCAATTTAAGATAAATTCAAGTGACATTGTAATTCACAATTTCAATTTAAGACAAACTCAACAGTACAATGCCATTGTACAGTACTATTACAATATGAAATCATGTAACTAATTAATACATAATATATAGTGTTACTATGACAATTATTACACAATTCATTAATGAATTAGACATTATTAATTTAAATAATAGTACATAATATTCAATTAGTAATTAGATAAAATTAGTAATGAAAATTAATATTAGTAATATTAGTAATTTAATAATACTATATAATTATATAAATTAGTAATTATCAATATTATATAATCTAATAATCAATATCCAATATCCGTCCATTTCAGAGTTTGGCTAAGGCGTTGAAATGTGATTTATCCAATTGAAATTTATCTAACTAGTTAGTGTAATTAGTTAGTATAAAATAGTTTATTTCTTCCTTGAAGTATATTATAATATATCTTCAATTAGATTAATATTTTCTACGATTAGTTGTTGTCATGTTATATTATGGATTTTTATCTAACTAATTATGTTATTATTAATATTATGAATAATATTATATATGTTAAGAAATAAAAAAAAAAAAACTTATTAATGGTAACGCGGGCGCCCACACACCCTCACGGGCGCCCGCATGGTAGTGGTAAGTAGTGGAACTGGCGGTAAATAGTGGTAACACGGGCACCTACGTGGTAGTGGTAAGTAATGGTAATTTGTGGTAAGTAGTGATAGCTAGTGATAAGTAGTGGTAACTGACGGTAAGTAGTGGTAACTGACCGTAAGTAGTGATAACTAGCAATAAGTAATGGTAACACAGACGCCTGCATGATAACGATAAGTAGTGGTAACTCATGGTAAGTAGCGATAACTTGTGGTAAGTAGTGATAAGTGATTATGACTTGTATTGGTGTTTGTAATTATCATTAAAATAAAAAAAAAGATAAATTTTAAAAATTAATTATATGATATAATTTTATATAAATTTCAATAAAAACAACAAATAAGAAAAAAAAATGAGAATATTATATAATTTTATATAAAATCCAAAACTAATGTACCAACATAATTAATTATACTAATATAATTAAATAATATTAAATATCATGTAATTAATTATATCGACATAATTAATTACATTATTAAATTTTCATAATTGATTATTTACAATATTAAAAATTTACAATATTATTTTCTTTTGTTGAAAAAAAATATTTACAATAATATAATTAACATTCTTTTCTTTTTTTGAAAAAACAAAATTTATCAAAAATTTATTTTAATATTTTTGTTTTGTCTTTTAATAATAATTGATTATTTACATTATTAAATTAAAATAAAAATAATTTGTGATATAATTTTAAAGTGTGATTCAACCAACAGTGTGATATGTATAATATCAATTAATAGTGATATGTGTAATATGGTGATAATTATTTACAATATTCATTTGTGGCATGTGACATGTGGTGATATTGAATATTAATAATTATAATTATATTAAATTAGTAATGAAAAAAGTATAAAAAAAAGTATGTAATGAAAAAACAGGTAGTTAAAGAATAAAAGTATGGAAAAAAAAAGTGTGGAAAAATTTATAGGGAGACAAAAGATTAAAAAAATATATGGGTTTTGAAAATTTTTTGTAAAAATTAGACGGGTCAAATGACTAAAGTCAAATATATTGTTAGAATAGTTTTCGTGATAAACATGGCATATTTTTCATATTCTTTTCTTTTTTTTTTTTTGTAAGAAAAATATCAAAAATTTATTTTAAAATTATTGCTTTGCCTTTTTAAAAATAATTGATTATTTATAATATTAAATTAAAATTAAAATCTGTGGTTATAATTGATTATTTATAATATTAAAATTAATTTGTTCAATATTAAATTAAAATTAAAACAGGTTAAAAAGAGAACAAAATAAGTGAAAAAACAAAAAGAAAAAAAAACAGAAGAACAAAAAAAAAACCAAACAAAAAAATAACAAAAGAAAAAAATCAAAAAAAAGAACAAAAAGAACAAAAAAATACAAAAAAAAATACAAAAGATGAACAAAAAAATATAAAAAAAGAACAAAAAAAAAAAGAACAAAAAAAACAAATAAAAAAGAAGCAAACAGGAGGTGCGGTAGACCGTGGCTCTCATGTCTTTTGCTTCCTTTTTTTATTTTCTTTATTCTTTTTCTTTTAACTTTCTCATTGTTTTTCTTTCCTACCGTACTCTTTTTTTAACTTTCTTCATTTTTTTAACTCTCTCTTTTTTTAACACATTATTTTTTATTTATTCAAAATTTTTTGATAAAATTGATTTTATGATTTTTTTTCATTTTCTATTAGAAATTGATCCATTTTTTCTATTTTCTTTACTCTTTTTGAAAAAAAAAATTAGAAAAAAATCTTGTGTCAAAATTTTTATTTTTTTATAATATTAAATTTAGATTAAAATATTTATAAAAATCTTAAATTAAAATTAAATTTTTTTATCATTAATTACTACCACTATATTACTACCTGACGATTTTACCATTTCTCCCACGGTTTCACCGCCTCTCATTGTCACTCATAAAATCATAACATAAACTTACTATTAGTTAGCACTAATTACTACCAATAACTATATTATACTCTACGGTTTCACCGTCTCTCCCACGGCTCCGTCGCATGCTTTCGCGGGCGACCGCGCATGCTGTGCAGGCGACCACCTGTTTAGATTTTTTTTTTAACATCTTTTAACTTTCTTTATTCCTTTTTTTTTTTAACTCTCTCTCTCTCTCTTTTTCCCGCTACACTCCTTTTTAACATTCTTTTTTTAACTCTCTTTTTTTTCCTACACAAATAAAAAATTATCTTAAAATTAAAAAATTATTATTTTTTAGTAATATTAATTTTATGATTTTTCTATATTTTTGGTAATATTAATTTTATGATTTTTCTATTTTTTTGTTGTTCTATGATTCTTCTTTTTCCATTTTCTTTTCTTTTATTGAAAAAGAAATTATCAAAAATTTATTTTAATATTTTTGTTTTGCCTTTTTAAAAATAATTGATAATTTATAATATTAAATTAAAATTAAAATAATTGGTGATATAATTGTAAATTATGTGATATAGTGATATGTCTATTTTGGAGTAAGTTCCAGTCGTCAGATAAAAGATGCAATTTGGATTGATAACGTGGCAAAAAAGGAACAAAAATTGGATTGACAATGTGGCATGTGTGAGTTTTTGAATAACTTAAGACTAAAATGAAAAGTCGGGTAACTAAAAAGTTGGTAAAATAAAAGTGGGCGGGAGATAAAATTTTTAAAAATGACGAGTTTTGAAATTGTTTGTGAAAATAAGTCGGTCAACATTCCTTAAAATCATCAAAACTTTCTCATTCTCTCAAAAGCTCTCATTTCCTCCTCAACCTCTCAAAATCTACGAAAAAATTATCAGTCAATTAAATATACTTTCAACAAAAACTCTCACTTAATTAAAATTTATATTATATTTTCAGCATCCAGACCTATCAAAACTCTCATTTACTGATACTCTCTATAACATATATTTAGAATGACTTTGTAAAGTTGTATCACTCTATTGATATGAGGATCCAATTTGGTCTAGAGAAGTCCAATCATCCAAAATGTTATCCAGATTTTTTTTTAATAAAAAAGGTAATTACACATTTTCTTTTTCCCCTTCTGATTTGACCAAAAAACACATACATACTTCTCCGAGTCACGAGAAGAATAATTTTATTTGTTTATTATATCCCAAATATAGTGTGTTATTTTTTTAAAAAAAAAAATTGTAACTTTGTTGCTAATGTATTAATCGTTGGATGTATTTTTTTCTTGATTATTAATATCTTGTATTGTAACAATGGATTGTTATCTTGGGTTAAGATTTGTAATAATGGTGAATGATATGTTGATGGTGAACTTGCATTATAATAAACAAACCAAACGACTATCTGGATAAATGGGTAACACTTTCTAACAATTCTTAACACGTCGATAAAACATAGTAACAGGTAGTAACATTTCCTAATAGCCGACGATAAAAGGTAGTAATCATGTAGTAACATTTCATAACACATTTAGTAACCAGTAGTAACCGATGATAAAATGTAGACATTTTCTAACACATGTAGTAAGCGATGATACAAGATAGTAACTTTACCTAACGCTTTTCTGATCGACAATAAAAGTAACTTTTCTTAACACTTGTGTAACCGACGATACAAGACAACATTTCCTTACACTTTGACTAATCAATAATAAAAGGCACTACATTTTCCTAATACTTGTAGTAACTGATAATACAATATGGTAACTTATAGTAATATATGTGGTAACTGACGATACAAGACAATAACTTATAGTAACATATGTGATAATCAACGACAGTAACTTATACTAACATATGTGATAACTGACGAAATAAGACATAACATTTCCTAACACTTGTGTAACTGATAATAAAATGTTATAACTTTTATCAATACTTTTCAAGCCAATGATAAAAATAGTAACATTTCCTTACACTTCTGATAACCGAGATAAAAAGGTATAATTTTACCAACAGTTTCTAATGGTCGGCATATACCCGGACATACTCCAATGGTTACCATAACTGTTGGGATAGATCCATCCTGACTGGTGTATAACCAACTGAAGTCTCATCCGTCGGAGAAAGTTTTGCCAATGGTTTTTTTGGATTTTGCAGATGGTTTTTGTCTGTCTTTATATGACATTTGTTTTGTAGTATTAGTTGTAAATTATTCTAAATCTATTAAATATTGACCATCTATTTAATAAATCCTAGAAAATTATGATCCATGAAATACATGAATTAAATAAATATCTATGATTATTGAAAGAATAAACATAATTAGATCTCACAATGTCATGAATCAAAATTTCAATAAACATTCAACTAGAAAATAAATTAAAATGAAGATATTGGAAAAACTAAACTCATAAAAACTTTATTCAATGCTGAAATCGCTGAACAATGATGAAGAAATAAAAAAATTGGCAATTGTCCTTGATACCAAAGTGTAGCAGCTGCAACAAGTCAATCTCTCTAAGAATGACCTAAAAGTCTCATAAATACAAGTTACAGCTTTCCCCTATGTGACCTAAATCAACAAAACAACTACTTGTTTCCTAATGCAACCACACTTTAAGTCAACCCAAACTCCTAAAAACAAGGAATTCCATCCTTTATCTTTTTTTACTTAAGATAAAAGCATTGTAGCCCTAATTATCAAAATAACAAGGAATGAAAATTTTTAAATATTTTTCTGCAACTTAAATGCTAAATAAAAATTACAAAAATATCAAAAATTCCTAAATTCTCAAAATTCAATTAAAGCAAAAGAATTTTCAGCATTCAAGTTCCCAATTTTCATCCGACTCCTTTGAAATTGGCGTGCCCACATGCTAACGATTAAGTAGTTCTATCCAAATTCTTTTCTTGCATGCAATGTCACCAATTTAGCTTAAATTCTCTATTTTCCTTCATAAATGCCCTCAATTGAACCTAACACATCAAATATCTAAAATTAGTACAATATTTATTCAAAAATAATGAAAAACAAAGCACAAATATCACACTAAATTTATCTCTATCACAAGTCCTGAACTTAATCAGGGAATTTGAACTTCAAACAATGAAAGACTCTATGACAATTAAAGTTTACTCTGACAGGCTTCTTAGTAACGCAAACAAAGTGAGGCTTCTTGGATCTGAATTTATTGACTTAAGAATTGTGTAAAAAAAAATTATTGTTATAGTAACTGAAAGATATGAAGCAACCATCATCACTTTGGAGAATACCAAGGATCTATCAAAAATTTCCTTAGCAAAATTGCTTAATGCTTTGCAAGTACAAGAACAAAAAAGACTGATTAGGGAGAATACAACAACCGAAGGAACTTTGGTAGCAAGCATTAAAACGTGGCCAAAAAAAAGAAGAAAAAGAAGAATTTTGAAGGAAATGGAGCAAGTATAGCATCAACCAATGCAAAAGGAAAGAATGAAAATCATAAGAAATCTTATCCACCTTGCCAACACTGCGGAAAGAAGGGTCATCCTCCGTTTAGATGCTGGAGGAGACCTGATGCTAAGTGCACCAAATGTAATTAGATGGGGCATGGAGTTGTTATCTGCGACAACAAAAATCAACAACATGGTGAAAAGGCAAAGATTGCTGATCAAGAGGAGGAAGATCACCTGTTTGTCGCTACATGTTTCTCTAGCATCGAATCAAGTGAGGGTTAACTTATTGATAGTGGTTGTACTAACCATAAGACACATGACAAGGATCTATTCAGGGACCCAAACTCATCGAAGGTTCGAGTTGGAAATAGCAAGTACACAACTGGGAAAGCAAAAGGAACAATTGCAATTTCAACCTGTTCAGGTACAAAGTTCATTTATGATGTGTTGTATGTCCATGAAATTGATCAAAACTTGTTAAGTATTGGACAACTAATTGAAAAGGGTTATAAAATTGTGTTCGAAAACAAAATTTATTTGATTAAAGATACAGTTGGTCAAGATATTTTCAAAGTAAAAATGAAAGGAAAAAGCTTTCCTCTAAATCCATTAGAGGAGGAGCAAACTGCCTTCCCAATCAAAAAAAAAAATATCACTAAAGTATGGCACAAGAGGCTCAGGCGCTATTATCATCAGGGGTTGTCGTAGATGAAATCCAAGATAATGGCAAATGATCTTCTAGGACTTGATGATCATATTCCAAACTGCAAAGCATGTCAGTTTGGAATGTAAAGCAGAAAACCATTTCCCAAGGCAACATGGAGAGCATCAAAGAAGCTACAATTAATTCATATAGACATTATAGGCTACAAAGAACGCCTTCTCTGAAAGGTAGTCTTTATTTTGTTACTTTCATTGATGATTTCACCCATATGTGTTAGATCATCTTTTTGAAACACAAGTCAAAGGGGGCTCAAGTCTTCTGTGATTTTAAAGCCAGAGTTAAGAGCGAGAGTGGCTATAGACTTCAAACACTTAGATCAGACAGTGATAAGGAGTACACTTCTAAAGCATTCAATCATTTTTGTGAAAAGGTAGGCATCCAACATCAATTAACCGCTCCATACACTCCACAACAAAATGAAGTAAGTGAGAGACGGAACATATTCATATTGGAGATGACACGATGTATGCTACATGAGAAGATCCTGCCACAGCAGTTCTAGATTGAAGCAGCAAACACTCATGTTTTCTTGAAAAACAGGCTTCTCACAAGAGCAGTAAAGGATCAAACACCCTTTGAGGCATGGTATGGTTATAAACCATCTTTGAATTTCCTTAAAATATTTGGATGTTTGTGCTTCACTCATGTTCCATAGATCAAGAAAGAAACTAGATAAAAGAGTACTTCCAGGCATCTTCATTGGCCATAGCTCAATTGCAAAAGCTAATAGAGTTTTCTATCCATAAACAGAAAAAATTATTATAAGCAGGGATGTGCACTTTATGGAAGACGAAGAGTGGAATTGGGATAATGCAAAGAAGATGGATCCAACCTCCAAAGAGTCAAAGCTCAAGTTTCCTGTTTTGGACACAGCAGAGCAAAGTATAGGAGATTGGGAGAATGACTTGGCAGATGACTGTCCTGTCAGAGGTATAAGACTACTTTCTGATGTTTATCAAAGATGCAATGTTGCTGTGTATGAACCTACAAAATATGAAGAAGCCAAGACGGATCAAAATTGGACTACTGTAATGAAGGAGGAGTTGTTCATGATTGAAAGAAACAAAACATATGAGTTGGTTGATCAACCCCAAAACATAAAAGTAATTATAGTCAAGTGGGTGTACAAAACCAAGCTTAATGCTGATGGCTCAATCAACAAGCATAAAGCTAGACTTGTGGTCAAAGGATATGCTCAAGTACCCAGTGTGGACTACTCAGATACCTTCACACCAGTCGCTTGGCTCGACACCATCCCGCTCATACTCACTGTTGTAGCATAAAAGAATTGGAAGGTGTACCAGTTAGATGTCAAGTCAGCGTTCTTGAATGGTTTTCTGCAGGAGGAGATTTATGTAGAGCAACCGGAAGGCTATGTAAAGGAAGGACAAGAAGACAAGATCTATCTTTGTAAAAAGACACTTTACCGATTGAAGTTAGCTCCAAGAGTTTGGTACAACAGAATTGATGAATATTTGCAGAACTTGGGATTTGCTAAAAGCTTATTTGAATCAACATTATATGTCAAGCAAAATGGAGCAAACATTCTTATCATCTCACCGTATGTGGATGATCTGCTTGTGATAAGAAACAACACAAGTATTGTGGAGAAGTTTAAGCAAGAGATGATGGAGATTTTTGAGATGACAGATCTCGGATTGATGACCTTCTTTCTTGGAATGGAAATTAAACAGAGTGAATATGAAGTCTTCACTTGTTAGAAGAAATATGCCAACGAGATTCTAAAGAAGTTTAAACTCGAAGAATGTAAAGAAATGAGCACTCCGATGAACTCAAGGGAAAAGCTTTGTAAAGAAGATGGAACAGAGAAGATTGATTAGGCATATTTCAGAAGCCTGATTGGTTGCTTGATGTATCTGACAACAACTTGGCCTAACATTTTGAATGTTATAAGCATTTTGTCTTGGTTTATGCACTGTGCAAGCGAATGGCATCTTAAGGCTGCAAAGATGGTGATTAGATATGTGAAAGGCACATGTGATTTTTGTATTAAATTCACAAGGAGCAAAGAGTTCAAGCTGGTTGGTTTCTCAAATAGTGATTGGAGAGGTTCCATTGATGATATGAAGAGCACTTCTTTCACACTTGGTTTTGGTGTTTTCTCACGGAGCTCGAAAAAACAAGAAACTGTAGGTCAATCCACTGCTGAAGCAGAGTTTGTTGCTGTAATAACTACTGTTAATCAAGCTTTGTGGCTGAGAAAGATTTTAATTGATCTTAACTTGGAGCAGGAGGAAGGAACAGAAATTCTTGTTGACAACCAAGCTGCTATTGCTATCTCTCATAATCCTGTATTTCACGAGAAACCTAAACATTTTAATATTAAGTTATTCTTCTTAAGGGAAGTACAGAAAGATGGAGCTGTTGTTCTTGTCTATTGCAAAATAGAAGATCGGATTGCAGATGTTTTCACAAAGTCACTGTCAGTTAGCAAGTTCAAATTTCTGAGAACAAAACTTGATGTTTGCAGCTCTTAAAGCAAGGAGAAGTATTAGAAGACGTGTTTAGGACTGTTGATGTGGAGTCATAAACGTTACCTAGTTGAATGTTTCAAATTGTTTCTATTTTTTGTGTCAGTTATTTTTTTTGTTATTTATGTTTATGATTATGGTCACGGTGTAATCTCAGGATCATGATTTCACCGGGTAGTTATTAATTAAGCTTAATATGCAATTCTTCAATTTCTTTGCTTAAAAAAATAAGTTGCTTTCAATTTTTCATTGCCTTTATTGCGGAGTACTCTCTTTTTTTTATTCAAACAACACTACTCCAAAATCAAAAGACCGGCGGTCCAAACTAGATTTCCGCGCGCGTGGAAATTGCAAGGTGAGCTAGCGATTCTATTTCTCATTTCTCAACTCCACAAATCAAAGCAGAGAGAAAAATGTCAGTGGGAAAAACCTTCAAACACCTTCACTTCCATCTCCACTTCAAACCCAGAACTTCCCTTCACTCTCTCTCCTCTCTCTCAACGCTCAATCTACAACGAAACCACTTCACCAATCACCAAAATCAGCAAGACCCATATTCTCTAATGAAAGAAGACCCCATCAAAATCTGCTCAGACCTCTGGGTCAAATCCTTTTCACACCAGCCCCAAAACCCCAAACCTTTCACAAACCTCACGGGTTTCCTCTCCAAATTCGACTTGTGGGTCTTAGCCTATCAACGCTCCTGTGCTCACTGTACCGGTTCTTTCCCTCCTCGCAATGCCATTCACTCGCATGCCCTCCAAAATCTTCTCTCTCTCCAAAACGCCGTCGTTAAAGGCCAATTTTTGTGGAACAAGAAGACCCAATTACACATTTATGCTCCTAACGAAAAACCCGTCACGGAATTTCTCTCAAAACGTAAATTTCAGAAGTTGTTCGAATCTGACAAGGTATGTTTTCAAGATAGGGTTGTTAAGGAAGTACTTTTATTGATTCTTGAACCTATCTTCGAGTCGCGCTTTTCGTTGAAATCTCATGCGTTTCGTCCTGGTAGAAATGCGCATACAGTGATCAGAACAATTCGGAGTAATTTTGCTGGGTATTTGTGGTTTTTGAGAGGTGATTTGAGTCAGATTTTTGATGGCGTTGATAAGGACATTGTACTTGGTTTTGTTGAAAATGTAGTTAAGGATAAGAAAGTACTACGTTTGATCAAATCTGGACTTAGAGGAACGGTTAGGCCTCAATTTGAAGAAGTGGGAGAAAAAGAGTTCAGGAGGAAAAAGAAGAAAAGGAAGGGTTCTACAAAGAAAAAGATTTTAAATGAAAATGAGCCAAAACCCGATCCTTATTGGCTGAGAACATTCTTTAATTTTGCTCCGGAGGAGGCTGCAAAGGTTCCCAGTTATGGGCATTGTGGGATTTTGAGTCCTTTGCTTGCTAATGTATGTTTGAATGAATTGGATCACATGATGGAAGAGAAGATTGTTGAGTTTTTTAGGCCCTCTAAGCTTGATTCGATATGGAAAGAGGGAATTACGGATGGTTGTCATAACCCTGCTTGGCCTGAGTTTGTTCCCTCTAGTGGAAAGGAGAAAACTAGGAAAATGGATTATATTCGATATGGTGGTCATTTCTTGATTGGGATACGGGGGCCTAGAGAGGAAGCAGTGGAAATCCGTAAGCGCATTATAGATTTCTGTGAGAGTAAATATGGCATAAGGTTGGATAATTCTAAAGTTGAGATAGAACATATATCGCGGGGGATTCAGTTTTTGGACCATATTATTTGCCGCAGGGTTATATATCCGACACTTAGATACACTGCCAGTGGAGGTAAAATTGTGAGTGAAAAGGGTGTGGGGACTTTGCTTTCGGTGACTGCAAGTTTACAACAATGTATCCGGCAATTCAGAAAGCTCCAGTTAGTTAAGGGCGATAAAGATCCCGAGCCTCTTCCTTGCACGCCGATGCTCTACTCAGGTCAAGCTCATACAAATGCTCAGATGAATAAATTCCTTGAGACCATGGCAGACTGGTACAGATATGCAGATAACCGCAAAAAGGTAGTCGGGTTTTGTGCATATGTAATTCGTAGCTCTCTGGCTAAACTGTATGCTGCAAGGTATAGACTAAAATCACGAGCCAAGGTTTACAAAATTGCATCAAGAAATCTCAGCCGTCCACTGAGGGAGAGCAGTAATAATTCTGCACCTGAATATTCTGATCTTTTGAGAATGGGACTTGTTGATGCCATTAATGGGATCCAGTTCTCTCACATGTCTTCAATTCCTTCATGTGATTATACTCCATTTCCAAGGGACTGGATTCCCGATCATGAGCGGGTGTTGCAAGAATATATAAAATTACAAGATCCAAAGTTCTTCTTTGAATTGCACAAATCAGTTAAACGACAAGGTTTAAGTTTGCCTCAAGATGAAATATCTGAGACAGTGTGGTCCTATAAGACTCTTGGTGTTTGGAGCCAGCATTCCAAGGGTGAAACGAAAACAATATTGGGCCCAGAAAAGTTACAGAAGTGTGAAATTGGAGATCCAGCTTAATTTTCTCTGTTGAAATTTTCATGCATTTGTAATGCGTTGGTTGTCCTTTAGCTGGAACTTAGACATTATTCACCCAGAAGTCAATGTACCTACTGCTGTGAAGTGTTATCTGTTCCAACAGGTGCTTGCAATTGATCATGTGGTTGGAGCCGGAAGGACTATTTGCTCCAACTTGTAGCTTATTCTGGTTGTATTTGGCCCTCAATGGTTTACCGGACTTCCCATTTTCTGGTTTAGCTGAGATGGGCAATGAATAGATTTGGGAAATGATACATATTCAATGTGGAATTATTCTGGACAAGCTAAGATGAGATTTACACTGGACAAGCTAAAAAGATTGAGTGCAGTGTGAAAGGCCCTCAGCAAACCAGGATGAGGTAGCAAGAATGCCATGAGCGTAAACAAATTCAGAGGACAGAATAGATACTTATTAGCAGAAAATGTTGATCAAATGGATTTGTAAGTTGATTTAGGTATAAATTGAGCATCCTGCCCTGGAATTTCATGGTCTGATGAAGATTTTGGGTTCTTCTCACATGAAGAGAGGCATGGCTTTCAATTTTCAGTTGGGTGTTCACGTGCTTGATGGGTAATTACATGGCCCGAGTGTTTTTTTTTCCTCCTTATTTATGCATCTTTCCTTTACTCTTGTATTTGATTCACTGCTTTTAATGGTATAGGCTTTAGTGAGGAGGAAAAAAAAAAATAATCTAGTCCTTAATTCCAAACTTTGGAGTCGACCATGAGAGACAAATATATATATATATATATAATTGATTTAGTTTATGCGGATTTTCCTACACCACTCTTTCTTATCGAAAACCATCTCCTCAACAAGCCCTAAACTATCATGTTTTTACGTATAACTTGAATCCAAATTTTCAACTGTTTATCTCTGCGTTTTACTAGATCTCCTATATTTAAGTTATCGGTTCTCTTAACTGGCGCATCTTTAGATTTTTGTTATATATGTCCAAACCACTTCAAACGACATTGTCACATTTTATCCACAATTAAATCAACTTCCAACTTATTACGTATCTTTTAATTTTTAATTCTATCTCTTCTAGTTTTGTCACACATCCATTTAAACATTCTCATTTTACCTACAGTCATTTTATACTCTTGTTGTTTAATGGTCCAACACTCGGCGCCATATAACAGTGTAAATCTTATTACGATTCTATAAAACTTTTCTTTCAAATATAACGACATTGTGCGATCACAAAAAAACTCTGAATGTTCTTCTTCATTTCATCCAACCCGTTGAATCTTATGATTCACATCTCAATTTATATTGCTATCATTTTGAATGATAGAATCAAAATATTTAAAACGTTCACTTTTTATTACGTCTTGTTCTTCTAACATAATTTTTTTTCGTCATTCTGATGATTGTTACTAAACCTATATTTCATATATTCAGTTTTTGACCTACTAAATCTAAATCATTTGGATTCCAGTGTGTCTTTCTATATTTGCCAAGTACTCAGGTGAGAGGATTGCACATCATTGGGAATGATTCCTTCTTAAAGAACTTTTAGACTTATATCTTTGATATCACACTTAGTTGTAAGAACATAAATACTCCCACTTTGAATTGTTGGTATCTTGGGGAATTACATTTAGATATGAAGTTAAAGAAACATGTCAGTTATGCATATTTTGCATACTATATAGTTTCCAGGCATCAATTGTAACTCAGATGAAAATGATTTGGGTAATGTTGCCCCATTTGATTTTCAGATCTAGAGTCATAGTGAATTTAATGCTGCTCACTTTGCCCTTCTCGTAAGGGTTCAATCTCTTAATTAAGAGGACATCTACGGAGCAAAAAGATGCTCCTTTCGTCTTCATTTTTAAGATCCAACTCAAATTGGAGGAGCCTTTGTTTCGCTATATGTCATTTTAGAATTTAAAGACACTTGGTGGTTCCCTCTTCGCACTACATCAGGAAACTAAACAAATATTTGAATTTTTCACTCCTCTTCTCATGAACTACTCCTTGCATAAATGCTTTGTCCTCTGTTACTTAAACGATATGGGGTGAGTTAGTGACAGAACAAGAAATCCACAATTTCAAGATTTGCATGATCAAGCTCAATGGAGAATTTAGAGGCTTTATTATTGGTGTAAACGGAGGTCAAACAAATAATGGAATCAAGAAAAGTGACCAAGAACTATAATACCACGACAATAAGTTTAGAATGAAGGAAGCTGAGATTATAGTCACAAGCAGTGTCGTAGCGGAAAACATGGCGGTAAATTATTGTCATAGCAATATGAAACAAGTTCTATTATTTTTCTTTATAAATTTTCATGTTTTGCATATTTCTTTCCTTTTTGGGTCTCTAGAGTTTCTTGAACTCTAGTCCAAGTTGAATTGAGTTATTTTAAGATTCAAGTTTGTTTCCAAGTTTTGAAGATTGTATTAGGGTTTACTTGGTGTTTACTCTAGTCTAGGTCTATTTTAAACATCTTATTCCTTTGTTGTAAGTCTTAAGTTCTGGAATATCAATAAACTTTCATATTGTTTCTTTATTCATCAAATACAACCCCCCCCCCCCCAAAAAAAAAAATTTTGAGGTTTTCCTCTCAACCCTAGTTGGGTTTATCTTTGTGGGTGGGATTCCCGTCAGAGAGCCTTAGGATTTGGGCTCACAAACTAACTTAGCAAATCTTTGCTTCGAGTCCACCCTTGTATCTGCTCAGGCAAGTGTAAGTTTGATGCCATCCTCTCCCCTCAAGCTCCTCTAGCATACCAAAAGAAAGGGCAAGAAATTTAGAATGTGGCAATTTTCATGAACTTGACTTGACTGGGACACTATCCTTTCTTCAATTTATACTTTGAGGGTAGGCCATGCGCACCTCAACTGGTGATAATTGGATTCTGCTGTATTGCACAACTTTATGCTTTTCTTGGTTAAATATCATAAATTGAGTTCCTTAAAATGTTGTATATGAGGTTCAGATGCTAAAATTGTTTGAAACTGGAGAGTGATGATGTTGAACAAGTTGATTGTGATTTGAGAGGGAAAAATAACTCGTTGCAATGTCCTTGTAAGCTAGGACATGTGGAAAAAATTAATATTCATTCAGATCACCATGTTTAGTCGGAACAAAAGGTTTTGGTTTATCATTGTCATAGTAGTTAAAAGCGCACTGAAGTGCGATTAAATCGCAAAGTGCAGCGCAGCACAGCTCATGAGCTTTTTTTTTGCACAAAGCGCAGCGTAGATGAAAAAGCGCATATGAAGCGCGCTGAAGCACAAAAAAGCGCAGCGCAAACAAAGTACATGGGATTTTTCATTTTTTTTTGTTTCTGCTTTGAGGTTTTTTCTTGTCTCTGTCTTTTGGGTTTTTTTTTAGTTGCTTTCCTCTGCTCCTTTCTATTCATTTTTTTGATCACCATTTGCCAAATGGAGTTGGGATATTATGTAAGGGTTTTGTTCAATTGGGTAACATTGGATTTAAAGTTATTTAAGTTAATTTATATGCCTTTTCTAAGAATTTCGTGAAACGCATTTTCTTGTTATTTGTTCTAGAAAGTGATTTTTTTTTTTTGTTCTAGTATTATAACATATTTCATCAGCCATTATATATATTGATATTCTAATATTATAACATATTTCATTTGCTATTATTGTATATCCAAATATATATTTTAATTTTATATCTTAAGTGCGCTTTTTATGAATAAACCCGCGCTTCGCTTTGCACTTTGCGCTTTGTGCTTAAACCCCACGAGAGTTTATTGTTTTTTTGTGTTTTTCGCTTTTAACTACTATGATCATTGTACTAACTAATTAGTCCCATATCTTGTGGCTGTATTTATTTAGTGAAGGATTGCATTCATTTCTCAGGGTAGAAATTGAATTAACTTAAACATTTTCCTTAACTTTTCTTTTTGTGCAGTTTGTACAAGAGGAGTGAGTCTGATAAGGTTGTTCGTTATCATAGTACTGCTTTTACACGGTATGTCCTGTGATTTGGGAGGTTCTGTTTACGTTTTTAGTATTGCAGGGTTACTTGTAGCCGATCATTTCCCAGTTGTCCAATATCTTTGTGCACATTCTATGTGGGTAGTCATTTACTTCCTTTTTTCTTTTAGTTTGTGTTTGCGGTTAGAGATGGGCCTGTTCTAGTCAAAGGATGAAGTTCTCAATTCAGAAGACATAGGCATCATATTATAAGTGTCACAGTGCTAAATTTCTTCCTTATTGCCTATTGAGAAATTTTTCTATCCTTGAAAGAAATTAATTGTGCTTGATTCATTCTTCCACTATAGGCCTTTGTTCTAGTTCAGTGTGTTTGACACTTGGTCGGCAGTCGGCAAAGAGGTATGGCACGGAGCTCCTGCTGATGGAGTTTAAAATATTTACACCCAAAAACATGTTTTTGTTACAACCTTAGTAGTCCAATAAAGACAAATACAGATACATCTAATGGAAACATCTTAGAATTTATGCTTACATGTGCTGATGATCTTGGTGGGACTAGACCTTGAATGAATTGATCATACTGGGAAATGAACTATCTGGTAGACAGTTTGATTATGACTGGGCTGCTGGATTTGGGCTTATTCTCTTTAGTTGATAACATTTCTTCATCCTTTTAGGCTTAAATCCCTTTTGGTTCCTAAGTTATGGTTAAAAACCACTTTTGACCAGAAATTCTCAAATGCATTCTTGATACCTAAACAACGCACCAGAGAAAAATTTTTATACTTCCGTTTGTTCGACAATTAATTGAGTCCACACAGCCATTAACTGTTTACGTATCGTTGTCTTGTCATTAAAAAGGAGTGGTGTCAAAAATGGATGTCATTAATATGCTAAAGTGGAATTTCCATGTCGTTAAAAATAAAATATAAAAATATATAGGGAATTGCTATCGGGTGTCCCCTGGGACTTATTAAGAAACTTTATTACAAATGTTTTTAACAATATTTTTTTAAAAAAATTGAATTGCTTATTTAAGAAAATTTTGAAGTATGTATTAGAGATATATTTACTTATTGTCATCTTGTCAAGAATTATTTATTTGGAAAATTGTGATTTTTAATGAGTGTTCTAAGACACCATTTACCAATATTCAAATACAAAAAATTAATTATTTTTTTAGAAAGTAATTTTAATTAACTGTAATAGAAATGAATAGTAATTAACCAAATTTTTCTTAATTAAATTTAGAGTTGAAGCTAAGCAAATTAAAGATTAAAGGAAAAAGAGAGGCTAACCAAAAAAAAAAAAAAAACCCTCAACTTATCATCTGTTTTCTTGCATTTTCATCACTACCCCATTATTTCTATTCTTCTTTTTTCCCTTTTTTTCTCAATAATTAAGTGTGAAAAAAGTTGTTTTGACTTGAAGAAACTATGTACATTTGCTCTAATTTGGAGAACTCTAGCACAATTATGTAACATTTTATCCCCTTTTATTTCCATAGATTTTAGTTAAATGAGAATAACTTGGTTAATTATTTATTCATTCTTATGCAATAATCAAAATTATTTTTAAAAGATTATGGATTTTTAAAATAATTCTTGATTTTTCATATTTTATTTTTGTTAATGACGTGTATATGCTATGTTAGCCCTTTCCAGTGACATGACAAGTACAACGTAGGCAATTAAAAGTCACTTAGGTTTGAATAACATTCAAGTGAGCGGAGGTATTAAAAATGTCACTTTTTGTGCATAGTTTATGTAGTACCTTAAGAGTGCATTTAAAAGTTGAAGGATTAAAGTGGTTTTTGGTTGTAGTTTCTGTATCCATCTTTTTAAACCAGTATACTGTTGATGGGAAATCTGCAAAATACAGGCACACTTATAGGTGCAAACACGAGATTTAGCTGGGGATTTGATCACATTTAGGATAGATCTTTTTGTGGACTTTTGTAATTTTGGCCAACTTGAGGGCCACATTTTGGTTTCCATTTTCTTGTATTTCCCTTCATTTTTCTTAGTATTTTATGGCCATACTTTACTTTGAAGTACTTAAGAGTCAGTTCTAGTTTATAAAAGGGTTTAGACCCCCTTTTTTTGACAGACTATTTACAGAAGAAATCGATCGCTTAAACTTGAAGAACTCTTCATTTTTCTCCTCTCTTCTCTTCTCCTGTTTCTGATTCTCCCTCTCATTAATATGCTCTCTCTCTCAACTCTCCGCCTTCTCTACTGATCCACACCAATGGTATTTGCCTATGTGTATCTGCATGTTGCTTGTAAAGTCTTGAAACTTTCGTATGGGGTTGAAGAGAACGCTTTCCTAGTGGAAGCGACATGTGGAGGTAGAACTAGATAGTTAAGGGCCTGCAAAGCAAGCTGAGTGATTGTGTTGTATGATGCATCATGGGACGAGGCCATCAATCACAATACTCTGCCCAAGTGGGACCAGTTAGGTCTAGCAGCTAAAACTTGCAATGGCCTAATATATTAACATGACACTAAGGTACTCAGAGGTTCTTTTACTTGATTAGTTTTCATTCCACTTTAGAAGTATTCATCTTTGCTTTAGAAAAAAGACTAGTTGTTGTATGAAATGGTCAACTCCACAGTTGCGCCAAAGTTCGCCCTCCCCCTACCCCCGCACTAAGCCGGGGGGGCATTTTGTGCACCTAGTGAGCCCTTTATTAGCTTGCGAGACTCCGGTGAACCAAGGCAGACTCCCTGGTACCTCCTTATGAAATTAGCTTATGTACACCTAAAATCTCTATTTATGTTTCCTTAATTTTGGTAGGAGAATTCCAACCTAGGGTTTTGTGCTCCTCAGGATATGGTTATTAGGACATTAGGAAAGTTAAGGCACAGTGATTCGCAAACCATTTTTCTTTTCTTCATTTTTTCTGGTGTCGCTTGATGCATATACTTGCTGTAGCCATTTGAGTATCAGCCGTACTGCTAATTAGGCAGTGCCAAAGAAGTCTATAAATGATGCTTTCCCTGTGTAGCAATCAGTATTAGTCTTGCTCTAGGTTTTTGGGAAGAATGAGAGCTAACTGATCCATAGTTGCATCTTCATTTTGTGCATGTCCTGTACATAATCCAAACCCCCCACCCCCTTCCTCTCCAATGAAAGCTATTTAGTTTTAGCCTGACCAAAAACATCATTTTGCTTCTGAATGCAGGAAAATTCGAACCACCATGAAAGGACTACCATTACAAGAATTAGGGTATGGCAGGAGCAGCTATTTGAGGCCACAGGTTCAGGTGTTAAGAAGGATGAACTTTGTTGGTGCCTTGCTATTATGATATGGGATTTCCACCTTACCCTTCTTGAAGCATATTGAAAGAGTTCTATATGAGTTTCTTCAATCGACAGAATCCTGACGCAGGATTTCCAGGTGACGCCGCATGTGCTAAAGTAACTAGATATTGCATATTCAAGCAAAACAAATAGTGGGTCACATTTGCATGAGCATAAAAAACTTGGAGACACTTGCATTTTTTGTCATTCCAATCATTCTCGGATGATTCGAAACCTTGCTTGGCTTATTCTAACATATACACATAGAACTGTAGCAAATCGAGTATGCTTTAATATGTTGTTTTTGCCCACTGCAACTTGCTTGGTTGGGGGCATTTGCCCTCTGGTATGGGAGAGAAAGGGATCCAAGGAAGAGAAACTTGTTGCACTTACAGCTTAATTGGTGATTATTTGGAGATTCCTTTCTATCATACGAATTTTTTCCTTTGATTTGATCTGGTATTTCAGTACATGTACCCCAGATCGCCAGCTATGGCCCTTGAATGATCATTATGATCTGAATTGTTTAATATTTGTAGAACACAAAGTTCACAAACCTTTTGATGATTTGCTTATCATGGTTCTAGTGAAAGCTTGGTTCTCAGGGTCGAAAGTTCCTTAAATTTTCCTCTACCCTATGAGATCAGTGGACCAGGTGAAAAGTCTCCGTGGACTGGCCCATGAAATATAGCCCCCCCCCCTCTCTCTCTCTCACATTCTGACTTTTGGACCAACAAAAGGTCCTTAGACCATCTCAAATGTTTCTATTCATTGTCGAGTCCAAGCAAACAAAAGTGGGAATATCGGATGCCTTAGTTGACTCAAACGCATGTGGCTCCCTAAAAGTATTCAAGAAGAGAATCATAAAATTGTTTTTGTTCCTTTCCTCGTGGTCCTCAATTGATTCCTTAGAGAATTATAAAATAAAATCAATTTCATATGAAAGTGAATTGGATACCAAAAAAAAAAAATGATATATGATAGGAAGTTCTGATACTATACTCATGGTTAACTACACATACTTTCACATACACGGTTAACAGAAATGCTAATTTCCATAATTTTGGCAATAGTTCATGCTTGGTATGTTGATTGATGGTGTCACCAGTACTCTTTAAATAAAATTTTGAATTCAAATTTTGTATATGTCATTTAAAATTTAATCCGACTCGAATCGAATTTAATTATATCAACATGATTATCTGATAATGATTATTTATAATATACACACAAAATTTTTTTAGATTGAATAGTCAGACACTGTATCCCTTTAATCAGAGATCTCAGGTTTGAGTTCTGAGAATGAAAAAAAATGATTTGGGAGTGCTAATTTCTTAATAAACTATATGATATTCGGATCGGATTAATCGAGTAAAGCCTGAATATCAACAATAACAACAACAACAACCTAGATCTTCTGTCCCAAAAATTTAGAGTTGGCTATATGAGAGAAATAATAAAATTGTAAAAAATAAAAATAAATAAATAAATAAATAAATAAATAAATAAAAAAAGAGAAAGAAGAAGAAGAGAAGAAGAAAGATTTAGTTTGTGTAGATTCTCCTACGCCACTCATTCCTATCTGAAATCATCTCCTCAACTAAATCCATCACTATCATATCCTTATGAATGCATTGCATCAACGTTTTCAATGGTCTATCTCTACGTTTTATTAATTTTCATATATTTAAATTCTCTACCTTCCTTCCTAACAGGTGCGTCCATAGGCCTTCGCTGTACATGTTTAAACCATCTCAGATGATATTTTTTTATCTTGTCTACAATTGAACTGACTCCCAATTTACTACGTATCTCGTCGTTTCTAATTGGTCTAGTTTTACCACACACCCACTTAAACATTCTCATTTACAGCTATTTTTTGTTCTTATTGCTGTTTAGTGGCCCAACATTCAGTGTCATATAATAGAGCAGGTCTTACTACGGTCTTATAGAATTTTCCCTTCAAATATAATAGCATCGTGCGATCGCAAAGCACTTCGGATGCTTTTCTCCATTTCATCCAGTCCGCTTGAATTCTATTATTGACATCACTATCTATATTACCATCATTTTGGATGACAGAACCAAGATATCTAAACCTTTCACTTCTTGGGACTTCTCTTCCTTCCAATCTAATCGTTTCTTCGATATCCTGATGGATGTCATTAAACTTACACTTCACATACTCAGTTTTAGATCTATTCAATCTAAATCCTTTAGATTTTAACGTATTCCTCCATAACTCTAATTTAGTACTCATTCTCTCTCTAGTTTTATCAACCAAAATTATATCATCTGCGAAAAGCATACACCATGGTATCTCATCTTGAATATTTTTTGTAATTTCATCTATCACTATTGCAAATAGTAAGGGACTCAATGTCGAACCTTGATATAACCCAATATTAATAGGAAAGCTATCACTCAACTCCCCGCAAGTCCTTACATTGGTCACAACTCTTTTGTACATATCTCTAATAAAATTAATATATTTCAAAGAGATCCCTTTTCTCATGAGCGCTCACCACAACATGTCTGTGGAAACTCTATCATATGCTTTCTCAATATCAATGAATACAATATGTAGATATCTTTTTTGCGCTCTAAATGTTTCCATCAACTGTCTTGATAAGTGAATCGCTTCAGTGGTGGATCGCCTGGACATAAATCCAAATTGGTTCTGAGACACACTTATCTCTCGTCTCACTCTATACTTTATCACTCTCTCCCATAGTTTCATCGTATGACTCAGAAGTTTAATTTCTCTATAATTGACACAATCTTGAATGTCCCATTTATTCTTATAGAGTGGGACAATTGTGCTCTCTGTCCATGGGTGGGGAATTGTCCATGTTTGCCAAATTTTGTTAAAAAGAGTCGCTAACATTGTTATCCCGAATTCTCCCAAACATTTTCATACCTCGATAGGAATGCCATCAGGTCCTATGGTTTTGTTATTTCCCATTCTCTTTAGAGTCTCCTTTATCTTATGGGGGCGAATCTTACGTTTAAAATCTCTATTAATCTCTTCTATAGATATCTCTAAATTTTCTTTGTTTGTTATACTCTCAACGTTAAATAAGTTATTAAAATATTCATTTCATCTTTTTTTTATATCCTTATTTCTTACAAGTGTACTATTTGTTGCACTCTTAATACATCTAATCTCATTTAGATCTTGTCCATTCCTCTCCTTTAGTTTGACAATTTTATAGATCTCTCTCTCCCTATTTCGAGTCTCTAGTCTTTTGTACAATTCATTATACATTTTACGTTTTGATTCATGGATAATCTTTTTTACGTCTTTTTTTGTCTTTTTGTATTTTTTATAGGTTTCGCTACTACTATCATTTTTAAGGTTCCTATAGCCACTCTCTTTTGATTCGGATCGCAGTTTATATTTCTTCGTTCCACCACTATAACTCTTTGCCTCTTGGAGTCCCACCCTTGGATACTCCAAGAATCTTTTTACCTATACTTTTAATGTTATTAGATATATCATTCCATATTATTTTTGCGTCATCATTAACAGACTAATTTGTTACTTCACTTACTTTATCCTTAAAGATTGTCACATTTTTTCCTTTTAATTTTCATCACTTAATTCTTGGCTCCGTATATAGTTGACGTTGCTTTTATCGTTTGGACACTCGTATATTTAAAACTAAAAATTTGTACTGAGTCGTTATACTCTTCCCCTGACCTTACAATATCATTGCATGAAAATCAAAAATCACTTAACCTTGTTAAAATTTCATTTCGTTTGGTCATCCTAATTAAAACTATCAAATCAAATCAACAACAAACGCGTGAACATAACTTCTCAAAGTTGTCTGTTTCCATAGGGGAACACATGGACTTTTCGTGAATTTTCATACGAGAAAACAAGATCCCATTTTGTTGTTTACTCTTCACAACATTTCCAGTCGTATAGGGCATCATTCTCTTTTAACCCCAATATCAATAGCAATATCAATAGGACACACGCAACCCAAACATTTGCATTGTCAGAGGGATATAACAAATTCCAACTACAATTTGCCATCTAATGCTAATGCTCCCCCCCCCCCCCCCCCGGGGGAAAAAAAAAAAAAGAAGAAAAGGGTCACTTTTAAAATAGGATAGGAATGTAGGTGATCTACTTTTGAAAGGCACAGATTCGATCTCTTAACAGAAAATCTAATCCAACCTCCAATGTCTCGCATTTACACCCTTTGCTTTGGTGATTGGTACCCATCACCCCTACTGCATTTCTCCATGTATTTAACCCAAATGGCACATATTCCTTTTCAAGGATTCCCAGTTTTCTTTTGTCTCTCTCTCTCTCTCTCTTTTTATGTATACGAAACTCGGAACTCAAAGCCATCACAAGGGGCGGGAAAGGTGCAACTTAGAGCTGAAACTCAATGGCGGATTCCCAGTTTGACTTAAGCGCTTTTTCGTCATTTCACACACATGAGATAAAAAAGGGGGAATTTCGTATGAACCGTAATTTGCCAATTTCCAAACAATCCCTAACCAGTAACCGGCTAAATTTAATGAACTCGAAACAACATATCAAAGTGAGAGTTGTTGAACAAAAAAGCCAGGTGTTCAATGCAGCCTACAAAACAGGCTTTTTGTGTAAAAAAAAAAAAAAAAAAAGTACAAAATAAGATTAAATGTAAAACAGCAAAACCATCTAATTCCAACTATAAAATCAACCAAATTAGGGGTTTTATTGTATGGACATTACTTTAAAAAATATATAACCAAAAACCCACATAAAAGGAGAATTAATATTAAACATAGCAAGTAAATTCATAAGGGGTTTTATATGTTGCAAGACCCACATTCATAATTATTCAAGAAAGAAAAAAACAAGAAGAAAATGAGAAAACCCCACTTTTAGTCTTAAATTAAATCCCCCCCTTTATAAACTCGTCCATCAATCCCAATTCCAAACCCTAATTTTCATTTCTTTCCTTCTTCTTCTTCTTCAAGCTCAAAAGCCGAAACTGGGAAACTTCTAGAAATCCCAGTGGGGTTGGCAAAAGTGATCGAATTCGGATTCGATTCGTTAATAAAAATATCAGAAATCGTGACCCAGATCAGGAATTCCTTGCTCTTGACACCTGTCAGTTTCTTCATCCGACGATTCTCAACGACCGCCGTTACTTCCTTGTCATACGACACCGTTTTGCCAATGCGATTGAACCTGTGTTGCTTGCTCTTGTTCTGCTTGAGCCACACGAAGCCAGTGGCTCGGTTGTAGCCGACCTCGACTAAGTCGTCAAGTGGGAGGAGCCCTTTCGGTAGTGAGATCTCGTCGAGCAGCTGGCGTGACTTCTCGGTGCAGATCTGCGCGCCGGTGTAGATTTCTGCGTTCTCTCTGTTATTTTGAACGACTTGGGAGGACATGTTGGGAATTTCGTTCCGAGGGTCTGAGAGAGAGAGGGAATAGGGTTTCGAGTGAGGAGGATTTGTGGGAAGGAGCTGGGTTTTATAGATGGTGGCGTCGAGTTAACTTTACTAAATTGACCTTGGAGTGTTGGTTTATTGCGATGACACATGGCGAGTTGGGAAACTTTTCAATTTCATTTATTGAAGTTGGTGGCCCACTTTGTCTGGTTTCTACGCTCCTTTTAGGGGCTGTTGACGCAAAATGAGTCTTTCAAAATTATTTTCTTTTTGTATTGTTGGTTTTATTTTTCTAAGATATTCATTTTCCCAATTTCAAAAATTATAAGTTTTTTTTTTTTTTGTTAATTTTGAAATTACAAAGGACATTTTATAAAAAAATGGAAGGATATATTTTTTTTAATAAGTTTTGATATCATGTGGGTGACTTGCTGATGTTACAAATCACAATGGAATTATGTGTAATATAAAAAAAAAATAAATTCAAGATTCACTTTTTAGATGTTATAGTAATAGATATTGTAAAAAAAATCTAAATGACCTAAAAAGGACCTTTTGTGTCGTCCAAAAAGAAAAAATAATTTTATTGAGAAAATTTCAAAAAATGGAATTATGACAAAAACCAATAAAGTCATATAGTCTTGTTGTGTTAGACGAATATACAAAAAATAGAAAAATGAGTTTTATTTATAAGTAAATTTAGCATGAAAATATGAATTCTCGTTTTCTTTTTGTCCAAAAGGAGAAGACTTGATTTCAAATTCTCCTCCTTTGGGCAAGTAACAGTCTAAAAATTATATCACTCAGCTGTAACAAGACGATTCAAAATAACTTGAAAAATTTTATTTTGATTATGAGTCTATTTGATAGAGTTTATTTTTAATTTAAAAACTAATTTAAAGATCAAATTAAATATAATATTTTAAAAAATAAAAATAAAACTATTTGATAGTTTTAATTCTAAAAACATTTTTTTACTCCATTTTTAATTAAAAAACTATTTGACAAAATAATTTACATAAACTCTAATTTTAATTAAAATTACCATAAAAGGTATAGATATATTTCAAGTATACTACTAACCATTCAAACATCAACAATAAAAGGCATAAATACCGACGATCAAAATAAAATAAAATAAATATTTTTTCTAAGTTATTAAATACAGAAATTATACATAAATCAAGTAATATTAATTCAAGTAATTGTTAGTATTAATATAATTGAACTAAAAGACACATAAAAGTTCATGTATAATAATAAATCATAGAAAAGAGTTTAATAAAATAATTCATAAATAAATAACAAATCATTTACTTCTAGAATTTGATTAGATGAATATAGATGTATTTGAGAAAATATAAATAAATAATAAAGTTGCATGCCTGAGCCTTTCCATTTTTGTTTACATATTATCTATAGATTTCTTCATTATTCAAAAGAAAAAAATTCAGTCGTCCCTCGTGTAACGATTCAAAATTAGTAAAAGATAACAAAAAGAAATAAATTAACAAAATTGAAAATTTATAAAACAAATAAAAATTAAATTTGTTCAATCACCAAGCTCTACTTTCTTCCCTATTTTATAATTATATTTTAAAGGTAAAGTAATGGTAATTAATAAAGTCTTTGGGCCTTTAATTTTTTTACTATTTTATAATTATTTTCTTAGAGATAAATTTTTTAAGGTGACATTGAGTTCAAAAAAATATATATATTTTTAATTTATTATTGGCTTGTCCGATACTTCATTTTCAAATGAAACCTTTCTTATTTCTATTCTACAAAATTAGATTTGCTACCATTATTTGGGTTTTTTTCTTCTTTGGATCAGATTTGAGAGAGAGAGAGAGAGAGAGAGAGAGGAATGAAGCAATGGCTTTGAGTGGCCAAAATGCATATGAAATTATGCAATAAAAAAATTCTAATTATGCAACCAAAATACATATGCAATTTCTTGATAATTGTTTGATTATATATATATATATATATATTTAAATGATATGAAGTTTACCACAGATTGTAGAAGAAGATAGGGCAAGATTTAAGCAAAATGATGTTGATTTTTGTAATTAAAACTTTTTATATTAAAATTTTTTATTTTAGTTGTGAATTTTTATATTAAAAATGTAATTTGCCTCTCCCTTTAATAAAAATTCGTGAGATCGCCACGCACCAGAGGGAGGGGATATAGAATTTAAACACATATAAACAACAACATAATTTCTTATTATGAGATTCATATTTCATGTTCAAAATTTTTTAATCAAATCAAATAAATTTATCGAAGAAAAAGCTACCCTTTTGAATTAAAGGATTTATTCGATATATAAAATACTCTTTGACTTAGTGCGGGGATAGAGATGGTAGACGTATATGTATAAACCCTTTCCCTTGCATTTTGTAAAAAAACTATTTTCATATCTTGAATCCATAATCTTGAAATCACAAAAAAAGTAACTCCACTGTTGTATTAAGATTTACTCTCGAAAATGTTACTCTTTTGAATATTTGTGTTAAAAATTTTCATAAAATTTCTAAGATGTGGATGCGCACAACAATGCACAGATCATAGGCCACTTATTTACTCAAATAAAATGGAATCACAATTTAAATAATAATAATAATAAATGGCTTGGTGCTGAAATAAAGAAGAAACTGTTCCTAAACTACTACATACACTTAAAAAAATATATATATATATATTGCTCTGCTAGCCTGTTCATGTCAGCTTTACAGCAATTAAATAAAAGAGAGAATCAATCATGGGATTCCCCCCACATGTCTAGAAGATACCTCTGGCACTTGCTGTAATAGCTGCCATTAATGAACACCGCAGGGCTTGCTCTTTTTGTCTTAGGCAAACTTGAAGTCGACCCACCATGTTTGAGGTTGTGTCTGTATTCCAGCACAATCTTTTCAAAAACTTCTACTTCAAACATGTTGATTTTCACTTTTGGGTTCATTTGGTCTCTCACAAATGCAAACGCAAGTTGGTCTCTATGGTTGAAAGCCTCTAACTCATTGAACAGCAAGCATGAATATAAGTTTGTGGTCATGGTGTGCTTTCTCAAGATTAGGGCAGTGTCTGGTACATCTGTAAGAAAACACACATGCACCAAACGATGATATTATATAAAATGTCTCTTAGAAATCATTCATGTAACTTGGAATGACAATACTTACAAAAAGAAGGATCAAGAAAGATGCCACTTGAATAAAAAGTAACCTCACCTCCTATATCAAGCATATTTTTGGAGCACATCAGGGGAAAACAATGATATTGATGAATGGCATTTCCCTTAAATAATAAATTATGCAGCAATACACATTCAAAGGGAAAAGGAGTGGATGCTTTAACTTTGGTGGAGGTGAAGATTGAAGCAATTGGCCTTTAGTATAAAGGAAAGGCAGAGAAGGTTTGCTCTTCTCCCATGAATTTAAAGAAAACCAAGATGAGTGAATAAAGGAGAAGCAGCAAACAAGAAAGAAGATAAACTCATTTATATCAACCGTTGGATAACTTACCTTTTATCACAATGTTTAACACCTTAAGAAAAACTAGCTTCTCACTAAAACATGGTGAATTCTTTATATGCTAGAAATAAAACTAGGGTCAACACTTTCAGTTCAAACAGAGGAGTTTGAATAAATATATCATTTACCCAGAACTAGCCTAATATATATTTTTGGGGAAAAAAAATCCTGGCATCTCTAATGCATAATGCTTTGAAGTACATAGAAATCAATGAGAATAGAATAAAATATTGTTTATATATCACTGTATACACACATTATTACAGGACAACTTGGCAGAAAAAATTGCTCTAGCATAATTGTTGTCTGAATCAAACTAGTCCTGTTGGCACCTCTGACCACCATCACTAGAATTTCAACTTAGGGCTCATTTCTTCTCACGTTCCTCAGAATGCAACCAATCTTCGGGACACAACATTTGTGCTTTGGAACAAAGAAAGGGCAAGTGGTATTTTTTTTTAAATGTTGTGATAACCATATTTCAGAGATCCAGATGAACCCTATGGGAATACAAATGGATTTATGTAGTTAGGTCCTACCCTGATGTGTGCCTCACAAAATGAAGACATCAAGGGGCCACACTTTCATGGAAGTACTACAAGCTCATGACTGCAACATGATGGTCTCAATAATTTTTAACCTACGACAACTGCAATTGCATGCACACCTATGAATCTAAAATCATAAAATGCCTTTTAAGAGACATACATACATTATGGTTGCTTTAATAATTATTGATGAAAATAGAAGCAAATAATGATAACAATGTAGACTTGGATAGACTTTTAACCCCGCATGTCAGTGCAGAATCTTCTTAAGTATGATTACTCCTACCCTCTTTTAGTCCCCTTTCCATTAGGAATTAAAGAGAAAAAAAAAAAAGAAAAGAAAAAGGAGGAGACAAATAGTTCAAGAATTGGGTCAATTAAACTAAATACTTTCATGCTCTTCACACCTAGACACATATTTAATGGGATATTTTTGGTACCTGACTGTGATTAAAGAATTACACATTTTCAAATATAATTTGTTCTGGATAAAATTTGTCAATATAACATGGAAATAGGCTTGTTTTGCCTTCAGAATCAAGTAAAGATAAAATACCTAGGAATTAACTGTTCATATAAATATTCATTAAAAATAAAGTGTAGGTACCTGAAGTGTAAGGAAGCTTCTTAGAACTCCAAGGTTGCATACCATTCTCACAATACGTCTCCATTTGGTCCCTCAAAGCACCAATATCCCACAACTTCTTCCACCTCGCTGTGGCCATAGCTTCCTCCATTGTATGTACAAAAAATGGATGTTTTGAAATAGCCATATCCACATTCTTGACCACAATAAATGAATGAATCAACAAGAATGGATCAACCACTAACTGCAATTTGGCATCTATCCAAATGCTGAATTTTGAGTTTGGGAAAAGCCTGTGAACTAAGTGTTTTGGAATCACACCATTCATAGCTGGATTATCATAAAGACTCTCAGAAGAAACCTTGACGATCCTCCATGCCCCGATCTTATATTCACGTGAATTTCTTGTTATTAGATTGTGTTTCTCAAGACCCTTTAGAGTAATGTCATCAACAAACATGAAGAAACATAGACTGTCTAGGGTTTGTGATCCTAGGCCTTTTGGTTGGCGGATTTTGTCATGGTCACCAAATATTGCTGAGACAACCACCACCCCATTGCACCTCTCCATTGCCATTCTATCTGAATCATTAAAAACAATCACAAGACAAGTTTCTTCTTGATCATCATTGAAGGAGGGAAAAAAAAAAACACAGCTCGACTCAACTCTAACTTCTAAATTAGTTGTAATTAATTATGTGAATCCGTTTTCTCTATTCAATTCTATTTTTAAATCTAAGAAAGAGAAAATCAGATTAAAAAAAATTGTCCAATTGACTATTTAGGATTTTTATTGTTAAAATTAGATCTGCCAATAATCAAATGAAATATATCATCAATTGAAAACGCAATACAAATTGAATCAAATGAAAATCAGAATATATGGATTCAAGAACTCACCCGAATCACTGATTGGGAAGTTCTTGAAGAATCCGCAAGGAACTTCCATTTGTTGATTTTCATGATTGAAATAAGAAATCCTCCTTTGGGGACTAAAGCTGCCTCCAAAAGAATTAAAATTCCCCTGCAAATACTTCAGAGTCAAATCCTCCTTGTACGAAGAATTCCTACAGAAGTCTTGGATTTCCTTGAACACCCATGTATAATCTAATCAAATTAAAGCAAACCCAATAATCAATAATCAAAATTTATGGGTAAACTGAATGCGAAATTGGATTTATTTAAATGGGTGAAAGAGGATTCTGAGAGGACCTGAGAAGGAAACAGGGGAAGAGCAAGAAGAGCGAAGAGTGGGGAGAGCGTACTTGTGTTCGCCATAGGAGGAAGGGTAAGAGAAGAGAGGGGCTTGGATAGGGTCGAAAGGAGAGGATCGAAAGAGGCATTTGGAGGAGAGAGAAGAGTAGAGAGCGAGGAAGAGAGTGGCGAAAAGGTAGAAGAGAGAGAAACAGAGGAGTTTTGATTGCAAAATTAGAGGCCTTGTCAGTGATGCTACGGCTTTCCCCATTAACTGACTGACAGATTCTTTCCTCAAGTTTCCGAGCCCCGTCTTTGGTTTTGTCCTCTCTCTCTCTCTCTCATTATATTTTTAATTAAATAATTAATTAATTATTCGTTTGCTTATGTATTTATTGTTGACTTGGGTGTGCCCATTACATTATTTTATCCTTTTTTTCGTACAAATTATTTTATCCATTTTTGTTTAACATTTTTATAGAAATTTTATTTAAATGATTTTTTTTTTTTTTTTTGTAAAATTTAGTCTTTAAAATTTTTTAAATATATGTATTTTCATGATTACTGTGTAACAAAAAAAATCATTTTTGTTTAGGGACATGTTTGTCACAGATGTGGGGGGATAAATCATTGCGCGGGGCATAAACAGAAGTGGCACCCAAATGGCCTGCTCATTTTCCTCACTTTCTCTCAATAAAAAATTCAATTTTATTATTAAAAAAAAAGAAAAATTCATAATATTATTATGAATAGACATCAACATTTACCACCCATCTTATGTTGGACCTAAATGAACAAATTTTGAAGTCTCAAATGCACTGAATTACATCAACCCCATGACTCGAAAATTATTATCAAGTCTAGTCGTAAGTTGATAACTGAATATAATTCGGGTTAATAAATATTAAATAATTTTGTATTGCAAAAAGTTAAATTATTAATATATATATATATAAACTCTACCTTTGGACCAAAAATATTCCCACAAAACAAATGCTTTTGTTTTAGACCAAGTTGTTGCTGTAAAAGGATCCTTATTTTGTGCTAAATAAAGTATCTTTCGTACCAAAAGATATACTACAGTCAAATTTGAGTCCCCTTCCCATTGAAAAAGAAAATTCTTATATATGTGAGACAGATTTGACTTTTGAGGGATTTACTTGCTAGACATTTAGAAGCCCGCTCCTGCTGGCCCTGGTTAGGAGAGAGATGCTGCAGAGACAAAATCTAACAACTATTTTTCATAAAATTGATAGAAAATTATTTTGGTAAAGAATTGTTTTTCAAAACCCAAACCGGAGGAAGTAAACGTTTCTATTTTGAAAAACAATTTCATCTCTAAGACAATATATATATACATCCACATATATATATATATATATATATATATATATGTAATTTTTTTCATCACCGGTTCAAAATAAAGTTAATATATTTCTTTAGGATATATTATCAATATTTCATAATCATATTAATTCTGATTAAATTCAATTTGAGAAGGATTAAGTTTTAAGAGATAAAACTCTCGTACTATTTATTTTTATCATAAAAATTTAAAATCTTATTTAAAGGGTATTAATACCCAATCATTAAACTAATTAAGCACGATTAAAGTTAATAGATTTAAGTCAGTCAATTTGATGTTGTTCTTGCTTTGTCAAGGTCCAAGAATTTCTTCTAGACAAAACTTGTCATCTAGGTGGCAGCCTTGGCCTTCCCTCTCGAGAACTATTTTGTAGTATATTTCTAATTTAGAAAATATGTCCTAAAAAAAAAAAAAACATCCAAGCTTCCTTAGTAACTCAAATCGAAGGAGACGGATTGCATCCCCATCTTCATTTATATTGTGGAGATGGAATTATTGTACCAAAAGAAAGAAAGATTTATTGAAATTCATGCCCAATTATCCAAACATAAAGATAATGTCACTCTAATCAACCAACCCAGTCGACAAGAATTGCCAAATCCTATAATCACATTTGAAATTTAATATTTTATTGCAACTCTTGACTATTATATTACAATTGAAATATTTTTTTAGAATTTCTATTAAAAGACGTATCAAACCTCAAGTTTAAAAAGATAAATATTAGGATAGATATTGTACAGTTCTTTTTATAAGAAATGAGATTTATATCTAATTTTTGAGGAATTATTTGTATGACTTGTCTCACTAATAGAGAGTGAAAATGCTATTAAGATGAATTCCATTCTCTGTAAAATATTAAGTTTGAATTATAAATATTGTTTGATTTGAGCAATGAATGCCAGATCACGGTGCCACCAACTTAAACTTTATAACATTCACACGATTCAATGCTATTCATGCAAATTTCTCTAAAGAAAATGATTTCGTGACACACAATTCAATGCTATTCACACAAATTGTAAACCAAAAATTAGTCTAAGGTTTGGTTCCCTCAAGACGGCGGGAATAGAAGAAGGAGAAGAAGAACGAAATTTATTTTATCTGATAAAAGTAAATAGATTTTTTTTTTTTTTTTGTTAGGGATGGAAGGGAGAGAAATGGATGATACTCTTTTTTTTTTTTAATTTGATTGGAATAAAAAATGAAAAGAGATATCATCAATTATTATTATATCATTGTGAAATAATATTTTTAATATTTTTTATCATGTTTTTTTTTATTTTTTAATTTAAAATATTTTTCAAAAAATATATATATTTTTTTAAAAAATAATTATTTAATATATTTTTCTTATTTTTATAAATTATTTTTAATATTATTTTATATTAAATAAAATTAGAATATTAATATTAAAAAAAGATTAAAAAAAGTAAAATTAGAAAAAATAAATTTTCCTATAAAATTGAGGAAAAAATTAAATTTTATTAGTTTATATTAAGTAAAATTAAAATAAAAAAGTGGATAATTTCGTAAATGTTAAAGAATGATAAGAATAAATTTGTTTAAAAATTTTATTTTTTTTTATTTCAGTCCACTTTATGATAGAAATGACTTCTTAAGAGGAAGGAAAAAAAATTACACTCTACTTTTACTTCTTCTCCACATTTCTTTCTTTATTAAACAAGTAAAATGCGTCATTTTCTTTTATTTTTACTTCTTCTCTCATTTTCTTTTCATTTTTTACCCCAACTAAACTACAAGTCTCAATGGGAAAGATGTATTCTAGTGCAAGAAAACATGTACGATATAGCACATTAAGGTAGAATATTTTCTTCATACTCATCGGAATTTGTCAATTTTGATGAAAAGCTTATGTCATTTTTTTCATTTTAATTTTTGGGTGGGCGAAGATCAACTGATTTGTGGGGGGTTTTTTTTTCCCCAAAAGGATTGTTCGGAATTTTTTTTTATTTGATGATGCAATTTTTATTAATATTATTTTAAAATGATTTATTTAATTTTTCTTTTTAAATCCCGTTAATATCAAGATTTGATTAGTTTACGAGTAAAGAAAAAAATCTCTTTCATCGCGTGGGTTAATCACAATCGGGCCAAAAACGAAATGAAGGTTAGTGACTTGGTATATGAGATGATAGCGAGGTTGAAGAAAAAAGATGGAATAGCTACACAAATTATGAGAGAGAGAGAACGATGAATATTAAATGTCCACAGTTGAATGACAATAGCCCTGCTTCCTTGACTTTTGGAGTTTGACTCTTGTTATAACCGAAAAAAGGTAAATACTAAATATAACTTATGTTTTTGTTATAAAATATTTTTATTAAACATCACAAAATATATAAAAAGAAACATTACTCATTTTCGAGATTTTTCCGATGAGTAGTTGTTTCATTTGAAAGGTACTACCCCTTAATATGCAGATATTGTGAATTATTTGGTCACACGTATTTTGCCTAGTCATCTTAGTAAATCAAAGAAAGAAAAAATTTGATGTGAGGCAAAGTACTAAGTGTGGGATGAACATTATTTGTGGAAATTTTGCTCTGACCAAATAATTAGGAGATGTGTCCCATAAAATCAATATAAATTATTTTAGCATTTTGTCATAGTTATGCTTGTGGAGGACATTTTGTGCCAAAGAGAACTGCGAGGAAGATTTTGGATAGTGGGTTCTATTGGGAAACCTTGTTTAAAGATACTTATTGGTTTTGTAAAAGTTGTGATAGATGTCAATAAACAGGTACATTGTCTCATAGAAATGAGATGCCGCAAACTCATATTCTTGTTTGTGAGATAATTGATGTATGAGATATTGATTTTATGGGTCCATTCCCTTCATTTTGTGGATATGTTTACATATTCTTGGCAATTGATTATGTGTCGTAATGGGTGAAAACAAAAGCCACAAGGACTGACGATTTAAATCTGTTGTAGATTTTATCAAGTCTAACATTTTCAGTAGGTTTGGAATTCCTAGAGCCATCATAAGTGATCAAGAGAGCTATTTTTGCAATCGAACAGTCGAGACATTGATGAAAAAGTATGGCGTACATCACTGGGTTGCTACGGCATATCACCCTGAGACGAATGGATAAGCCAAAGTTTCCAACCGAGAAGTTAAATCCATTTTGGAGAAGATGATCAGTCCGGGGCGAAAGGATTAGAGTTCACGTCTAAATGATGAGCTATGAGCTTATCGGATAGCTTTCAAAACACCAATAGGAATGTCACCCTATAGGTTAGTTTTTGGCAAATCTTATCATTTACCAATGGAAATTGAGAATAAGACATATTGGGCGATCAAACGTTGCAATATGAATATGGATGAAGCCGGTGAGTCAAGGAAATTGCAATTGCAAGAGTTCGAAGAGTTGAGATTGGAGGCTTATGAGAACTCGAGAATTTATAAAGAAAAAATCAAGCCGTTTCACGATGGTTTAATTTTAAGGAAACAGTTTGAGGTTAGGCAAAAGGTGTTTCTATACAATTCTCGACTCAAACTCATGTCGGGTAAATTATGTTCTCGTTGGGTAGGTCCATTTGTTGTTACTAATGTGTTTTATCACGGTGCAGTGGAAATTAAAAGTCTTGATACAAATAAGATCTTCAAGGTGAACGGACATATGTTGAAGATATTTCACGATAATATAGAGATTTCTACAATGTTGGACATTGCATTAAAATCTCTAGATTATTCCTCCGGCTGAGTCACTCATGAAGATCATCGAGCATAATGACATTAAATAATTGCGTTTGTTGGGAGGCAACCCAAAATTTTAAGAGTTTGATTTAGTTTATAGTATTTTCTTACTTAATTTTGGGTATTTTATTAGTAACATTTAGCTATTCTTTCAATTTTTGCATGTGTCCAATGATTTTCCAAACAAGGACCCGGATAGAGCAAGTCAGTAAATTGGACAGAAGCACTCTTTGTGTTAAGAGATAATCATGCGGTTTTCAGAAAGGGAGTCAGAAATTTGGACAGAAGCAGTCTTTGAGTTAAGAGATGATCACACGGTTTCAAAAGAGGAATAAATTTTTTTTGGCAGGAGCACTCTCTCTTTTACTATATGATCATGCGTTTTTAAGGTCAAAAGAGAGAGAGAGAGAGAGCGAGAAAAGGGGACGACAGAGAGAGAGGAGAGAGAATACCTTCATCAAATTTCATGGTTTCTCTGAAATTCCTTCACTTTTTTCACTCCAATCGAATCTCCTTCATTAATCAACAACCTTGGCTTAATCAATCATCAATTTTTTTTTTTCAATCCTTCATCTTTGCAGAACTCCCATCTTCATCTTTGCGGTTCAACGTTTTCGCATCCATCATCTTCTTTGCAAAAAACCCTAGTTTATCCATCCATCATCCCCTTTCGATTGAAAACTCTAATCAACAAAAAACCCTCACAAATCGCCACCACCATCGATCGTTCCGTTCGATTGAAGTCTCAAATCCCCCTTTCAATTGAAACCCTAATCATCCCCAAATTCCCTTTTCGATCAAAGAACCCTAATCCAAACCCTAATCAACCGATATTAATACTGATTTTGGGTATTCTCATCAATAAGTGTTCATTCTTATCAATCGAAGGTTTCTCATCGCAATTCTACTCTTATGCAACCTTTGCGATTTTGAGTATTCTAGATTAAGGACCTGAATTCGATCGACCACCTCTGTATCGCAAGTTTTAGGTTTCAATTTCTCATTCCATTGTCATTCTATTCAAAACCCTAGATTCAATTCCCTTTTCAATTGAACCCTAGCCTCTCTTTTGATTGAAACCCTAATTGCTTCTGTTCACTCTTCATAAGCCTAGATCTACTTTGAACCTCCCAAATAACCGAATCCCTCACTCCATCAATGGGGAAGAAATGAGTCGCTGAACACAAGTATGGGCCTTGGGGTCGACCGCTTGCTTCATCACCACCCCAAGTTCCAGTCCGAAGAACAAGACGTGTGAACACTTATGGAGAACCAATTTCTCTTTCTTCTGAAGAACAACCCTCTCCATCTACAACCTCTTCCTCTATGCATTCATTACCATCAAGCCCTGAAGCCCCTTCTCTGCAACAAGAACCACGCAAAGGGTCTCGAATGTGGCTGCCTAGGATGAAGGATTCATAGAGGAGGCCTCGTATATTGTTCCCTCAGTCTACTTCCACATCCTCTGCTGTGAATATTGTGAATGAGCAACCTTCTCCACCAATAGAACCAGCAAAGCCACCATTCGCAGACCAAGAGACACCATCATTTTCAAGCAGACCTAAATCAAGGTCTCGAGTGGCAAAGGGCAAGGCAATACTTCCTCCAGATCCTCTAAAGTTAGGAGGTCACCTCAAATTTAGTTCTGCATAGCACAAATACAGGTATCTTGATATCTCATCCAGAACTGTAATTCCCTGCAAGTATTTTCATGTCCCCACATTAGATTCACTTGGCATACTTGAAAGAATCCATGGTTATTTATCTGCTATTGGTTAGAGTCCTTACATGAATCTGTCTTACTCTGCATTTTGAGAACTTACCTATGAATTTTACACTACTTTTCGGTTTGACACTACTACACAATGGACTTTAGACACCCCAGGAATCATTGAATTTTGACTGATGAACTATGCATTTCATTTCTCTTTGACTCAATTCAATGAGGCCTTAGGGTTTATAGATGGATCCTCTGATTGTTCTTCAGTTTGTGACTACACATCGCATTTCAATTCATATTATTCACATATCTGGTCTGAATTGACTACTGACCTTTAGCATTTTAATTCTAGTCACTCTAAGAGTCAATACCTTAAGAATCATGCATTACAGATCATTCAATGGTTCTTAGCTTTTAGTTTTTCTGGGAGAAAGGCTAGTTCCGTCGTTTGTTTTAAATCAGAACTGTTTTTCTTGTGGTCTATGACCCAAAATCAGAAAATTAATTTTGGTTATTGGTTGGCTACTCAATTTAGGAGTGTTGTCTCATCTTCTGCTAGACCGTTGATTCTAGGATCCCTAGTTACTCACTTGGCTATTAATTTGAGGGTTTTGGACTTAAATCGTCACAACATGAGCATTGCTTGTCCTACTGAACCATTAGATTTTGAGTGCTTGATGTGAATGGGTGTTGTGTGCAAAATAGATGGTGTTTATCATTTTACCTTACAGGGTGATAACCGGTCGAGAGTTTATTCTACTTGTGCAGGTTCTTCCGATACTTTATGATCATCCTAATCCATTTCTTTAGCTCAACTGGTGCAAGACATGCAGCAACACATCTCACGGGTAGAGCGGAACATTCAAGCACTCGCGGACTTTGTGGGATTTCAACTCTCATTCTCGTCATCACCTTAGGGTAGTTTTCTTTTTCTCCTCTCTTCATTGTCTTCCTTTCTAGCCTTTCATTTCATTGTTTTTTTTTTCAGTTATCTTTTCATATTTTTTTGATTTTATCTCTCTTATTGCATAGGATATTTATTTTCTGCTTATGATTTCTGGATTATGATAGTGCTAGTTGTGAATTCTCTTAGCATTGTGCCTAGATTTTTCACTTTTGCATCATTGGGGACAACGCCGCATTTAGGTATGGGGGAGGAATTATGCATCCATGTCATTTCTTCTATTTTCCTTAGAACTTCATACTCTTTTGAATTTTTGTCTAAAAATTATTTTTTAATTAGTATACGTTGTGGATTTGAGTTGAAACGCATGAATAAGACAAGTGTGATTAATTATTTTTTGATAAAAATGTTTTAAATGTCCCATTGACTTTGATGATCGAATTGGATGAAAATGTGCAAAATTTGATACAACATTATATACTTTTGTTAGCTTTTGAACTTTAAGAGTATATTATCATACTTGCTCTAATTTTTTTTTTCTGAACGTGCATAAATCATAGTATATTTATTCTAAAACTTATTTTGCTATACTTTTTAAGACCATATCCATGAGTTCATGCAATAATATGATAGGGGTAATTAGTTTTACATATTTTAGCTATCTTAAAAAGACCTTCCCATGTATATTCATCCCCGTAATGAACCAAATTGAGCCTTTATCCATTTTTCTTTGTTTATAACTGCACAAATTGACACACAACCTTCTTTTTTTGCGCTTAACCTTTTTTTTTTCTCATATAAAAAAAGTATGTGTTTAGAGATTGAATGGATGATTATTTGTAAAAGGAATGTGATAATTTTACGTTGGGTATTGTTTTTAAAAACTTATTCATACAATTTAGGAAATTTGTGTATGCACTATATATTCATTATCGAGATTGTTATTCAATTATTTTCGAAAAAAAAAAAACTGAAAAAAAAGAGAGAAAAAAAAGAGAGAGACGAATTCCCAAGAATTGAAATTGGGGAATTTGAAAAAAAGAAGAGAAATTCAAAAGAAAAACATTCAGAAAATTTGATCGAGAAATGAGAAGGTCTTGATTGGTTTATTTTTCTTTGAGGTTGATTGTATTTTCATGTTATGAGATGTGTTTAATAGTAGGAAATAATCTGGTAGTCTTTGACATGTTCTTTTGATATGCATTACATATTACATTTACATTCTATCCTACCTATACCTAAGCCACATTACAATCCTGGCAAAGACCCCTGGATTTTTATTTTGAATTTATATATTCAGTGGTGGAGATTTGATTAATAAGCAAACTTATGGTAATAGCATGTTATGATTTAATTTTGAAAATTATTGATAAATTCTCTTAAACACTTTGAGTGCATAGAGAGATTTCCTTATGAGGATATTAGATTTTGGTAAATTTAATTCTGATGAGATTATTGAGTTTGTTGGGATGTCTATATTTTCTTTTAAAGTTATGAAACTATGATCACTTGTTCTCTGAATTATTGTTTTGGTTTGAATGTTTCTATGTGTGCTGTTTGAAATTGTTGGATGATGAAATGAAGGAGAGAGGAGTGAAGAGGAGGTTAGTTGAGAGGCATTGGTATAGTGAATGCTTGAGAACAAGCATTGGTTTGGTGTGGAGGAATTTGATAGTGTGCAAAATTGTTGAATTTATTGTTGATATTATAGTTTGATTTTGCACTGGTTAATATTCTAATAATTAGTTTTATGGATTTTTATTTTTAGGAGATTAAATTTGAAGGTTTGGATCAAAATGAGTTTAAAGAGGCAATGTGAAGATAAATGGAACAAATATCTTATTGGGTCTTGAAGAAGAGAAGAAGTTTGAGTTTATTTTTAGTTAATTTTAGAAAAGTTTTTATTTTTTAGTAAAAAAATTGTTTAAATAGGAGTAAAAATTGTATTCTTAACTATTTTGGAGGAGTCCTTATTTCTTTGAAAGACTCCTATTTGACCTAGAAGACAAGAGGTAGGGAATTAGCAAGATTCACGTACCGTTCATTAAATTCCTAAGACACATTCAAGGGAACATAAGAGGATGTTACTGTTCACGGAAGAGAGAGAGCTTGGACGGCTACACTCCTTATTCTAGGTTTTTCATTATTTTTCATTTTAGGAATATTATTTTTATTTACTTTTATTGAATACTCACTACCATAAGTGGCTAATTCTTTTATTTTGATTCAAGAGAAATTTTATTCGGTTGTTTTTCATTGTGAGGTTATGTGCTTCATTTAAATTCTTGTCTTTATTCAAATATTTGTTGATTTTTGATTTATTTTCAGAAAAACCCAATATTGGTTAATCTGACAATTTAATTCAATACTAGTTTTTCCATTGCTATCAAGAAATTCAGTGATCTGTAATTGTCATGAATGAATGATACAAGTAGTATCTAAATTATTTTTGTTTTTAGGTCTTTTACTAATATTCATGTTTAATCTAAGAAATCGATGAAACAAAATCAATTAATTGCAGTTATCCCAATTATTTGTATTTTGATTTAACTGTTTTCACAGAATTTAATACTATCATTATATGATATAGAACACTATCGTGACCAGTCGATTAATGATAAGTTTTGATTAGATGTTGAGTTTGATCAATTAATTTAGAAAAACACAAGATTTATTGTGACTGTCCTAATAAATCTAATATTAAATGCTTAAATTGTAAGAATAAGATTTTTAATCAATGATTAATGAAACAATTTGATGTAAGAACTCTTGGATCAGAATTTCGTAGATTGGATTTCTTCCCTAATTTTAGTGTTTTGCATTATTAATTTGTTCCTTAATTTTAGGTCTTTAATTTTTCATTTAGGAAATTTATTTGGAAAACCCTCATCTTTATTTTTTTTACATTAATTAACAGATTAAATTAATTAGTTCCTGTCGGATTCGACCTGATACTACTATTGCTACAGTTCGTTATATTGAGAGAATCAGTATTAATTTGAGGATTTCGATAACCCAACCATTAAGTTAGAGTATTTTATTAGTCAATTGGATTCGACATTTCACCCTTAATATATCGCATTAGAATTAGTTCATAAAGAAATGGTATTTTCATGTTGAAAAAAAAAAATCATTTCCAACAAGTATAGGCGCAACTTTCCTCCTCATCCTACTCCCACTTTCTTGCTTCTTTTCCTCAATCGGATTCGTGTCAAAACCTCTGATCGAGAAAAAGGAAGCAAGAGTGAGGGAGATGAAATTGTCTGTTTTTTTTTTTTTTTTTTTTTTGGTTTTTTTTTTTTTTTTTGGGGGGGGGGGGGGGGTCTTTTGCCCACGTGGGCATTTCCAACAATGATTAATAGGTTGAAAGTTTTAACTAGATAAGGAAAGGAAGTGAGTGCACAATGAAATTGGGGATCAAGTGTTTGTAATGGTGATAAGGATTCCTAGTTAGAGTTAAATATTTTAAATTATTATTAAGTCTAAATTTAATAAAACTCTTTTTGACTTTAACATCAAGAAATCAAAATCTTTATCAACAAATTAGTGTGTGTATATATATAGATTATTCTTATATTTTAATAGTATTGTCCATTCCTCATCTTCTCTTACTTTACCTCCTCCTCATCATACTCTCATTTATGTTAATATCTTAGCAAATGGGAATATGATGGGGACGAAGTAAAGAAGGAGATTGAATGAGTATTTGCTTGGGACAGCTATTACAAATTAAAATATTAAATATTTATAATGAAAATATTAAATATATATCAAACAAAACTTAGATTTTAAATTATTGAAATGTAAAGTGTAGGTAATGAAATGATAATTTTAAATTCCCTAACTATTTTCTTATAAATAAAAGATAACCTTGATAATTCCAAAAAATTAAACAACAAATTTATATCAAAATCATAAATTAATTAACATATTATCAATCTCTCTCAATATTAATAAAAAATAAACATTCAGACTCTAAATATATTTACACGTTATAAAGATCAACGAACAAACTTGTTTCAACAGTAAGATCCCATATATATATATATATATATATATATATATATATATATATATATATATATACACACACATATATTGTTATACATACAAAATAACATATCTTGTATATTTTGTAAGCCAAATATATTTGTCATACATACATACATACATACATACATATAGATACATGTATACGAATATCTTGTATATTTGATACATATAGTAAAATTATATTCTCACGTACCAAAATATAAAATTAAAGGTTAGGTTTTTCTTTATGGGCGAAGTTAATTTGTCAATATTCGGTACCATTCTTAGAAGAATATGATCACACTTTCTATATATTGTATTAATAAGCATAAAAGGATATGGTATATATAATATCCCTTCCTATTGTATTAGGGGAGGTTTGGATTTTTTTTTTTTAATAAAAAAAGAAGCCTATCTTTTACCATGAACAACTTCTTATAGGCCATGACTAGGTGATTTCCATCAATACATTAATTAATATCTCAACCATTCATGTCTTTTCACCTATTTACTATCAATTAATTATTAAATAAAATACATATATATGCCACATCATATATATATATGGGCAAACCATAAAAATACATGTATCTATGAATTAATTAATACATGTATCTGATACATAAATATATATTATATTTGATATATTTATATTTTTTCATATATTCTCTTCCTCAACAATTATTAATTAGCTACTATATCATCAATTATATACATACCACACGATATACATATACCCAACATGAATAATACATGTAACACTGAGTTAATTAGTATATGCACATGAAAGATTCATGTATATAAGCCATTGTGTCATACATTTGTGTATGTGTGTAAGCCATTGAATCATATGGTCATTGGTCATAAATTAGGTATAGGCAATTTCATTGTTTCTAGAAATATTAAAATTGATTCATTGCCTATTTCACACTTTGTATAAGATCAAATCTCTCCTCCCCAATAGTGAATATCGTTTGCTCAATTATGATTAGTTTTAGGTTATCTCTGTACTCTATTACTTCCATTTAACAATATAATCATATTGTACGCAGAAAAATTGAGAGAGATGGAGGATTTGATTCTTCTTTATATATATTTTTGGGTGGATTTCGAGTAAGAAAGGGGAAAGAGAGACGGTCGAGAGGTTGTGGATGATAGGGTTTGAGCGGAGAGGATGGTGGGTGAATTGTAAAAGTGAGAAAGAGGGTGACCTCATATGTGAATCGGATAGAAACGATTAGGGAGAGTTCATCTGCAAATCATACACCCTTCCAAACAACAAGATCATGGTGGGTTGGTTGATTTGTCCACAGATGACCTTGGAGGCATTTCGGGAGCTACCTTCTTGCTTCATTGTGGAAGATTCGTCCAATGGCTTGTCTAAGGTGATAATTCAATTTTTAAATATATGTTTGGTTTACTTTCTCTCGGCCTTCATGCCATTAATCAAGTTATGAATTTAGGTGTAGTCTCTTACTTGTATTTTACATATTTTGTACTTCTCTTTTCGATATAATGAATTTTATTCAAACTATTTAAAATTTGTCTATATCTGGTTTTTTTTTTTGGGGGGGGGGGATATCGTATGAGATTGAGGGGTGTATTCTAATTGAGTCGATCTAGAGTATTTTTGTTGTCGAACTCTAACTTGATGAGTAGTAAATAATAGAATTCAATTTTGACTCGAAAACTCGATTATTATATAATATATTAATATATTTTATTTTATTTTTTATATTATAATCATATATAAATATATATAATATATATTAATATATGTTATCAAACTGCTCGACAAGTTTTCGAGTCTAAAATTTTATTATTAAACTTGACTCGAATTCAATTCGAGTTCAAACAAAATCGAATCGAGTTGAACCGCGATTTGCATAACAGCCATACATAGAGATTGCTTTTGTTTTAATAACCCATTGATAAGTACAGGATGTTGCCACAGAAGGTGGAAAGAAGACGAACCTAAAATTGACTGCATATTCCCCAATCAATCAATTCATTAATGATATCATTAAATTAACCCCTGCGATGGTTAATTGTAGATTAGCTTTGTGGGATCGGAAATCATATACAATTTGATAGTAGGCCCCTAATTTTCTACATCCTCGTTCAGTTTTATTGTGAGATTGCAAATCATATCCAAGATTATTAGCCAAATTGGAATTCTAATCAAAGTGTACATCTGATCTGCATAGTCTAAATAGAATAGGAGTCTCAAAGCTTGTTACAAGGGAAGTCACATCCCCTCCAAACACGTAATCCTAATCTCACTTACCTTCTCTTTCACCGGTAATACAATATTAAACCATATGTTCACTATATATAATAACATACTCTTGACTATCTTGAGGACATCCATTCTCTTTCTTCCACCCTGATGCCTCTTTTAGCAGCTAGACTCAATCCTTCTCCTATTTTTCTTTAATATCTCCTCAGTCAAAATGCATACGCCCTTGCAGATCGGACTGAGGAGGATATTAAAGAAAAAGAAGGGGAGGATGAGGAATCAAACTTGCATGATGAAACCCCAACAAGGGAGAGATAAATAAATTCTGATTTCATTTGAACTAAGTAATTATAATTACAGGATGAACCCCATCTCTCTTATTTTTCATTAGATTAACCCCTCTGGTTTTTAATTAGGTAAGGAGAGGAGGTGTGTGTACAAATATGGGTAAAATTGGAAATCAAGTGTTTGTAATGGTGATAAAGATTCCTAGATAGAGTTAAATATTTTAAATTATTGTTAAGTCTAAGTTTAATGGGATTCTTTTTGAGTTTTATAATATCAAGAAATTGAAATTCTTTTCAAAAAATTAGTGTGTGTGTGTGTGTATATATATACAAGAGGATTTATAAATTATTCTTATACTTTAATAGCATTGTTCATTCCTCATCTTCTCTTACTTTACCTCGTACTCATCATACTCTAATTTATGTTAATATGTTAGCATATGTGAGTATGATGGGGATGAAGTAAAGAAGGAGATTGAATGAGTCACAAAGTGATTGAGAAAGACAGGTGAGTATTAAATACGATTATATTTCTATTAAATATCACCATATATATATATATATATATATATTGTGAGAGATGTAGAGATTAAAAATAAGGCTAACCTTTTAGTAGATTTGAGTTTATTAATTTTTTGTTTGCATCTAATAAGGATCTTGTTGGTTTAAAAGTGCCCACCTAGAGGATTTTACCACAAAAAGGTAAAAATTCAAATCAGGGACAATGGGTGACTACTCATTTTCCCCAAACTTCCCTAAAAAACCTCTTCCTATTTTTGTACGTGTGTAACTCTCCTAATATTATGAGTTAACTTCTCCGATGTGAAATGAGAAGTTTTTGAAATGATTGAACATAAATGAAAAGTGTTCATCGTTGAGAGAAGTGAGAGAGATACAAAATTCTCTCGAGTAAGAAATGGATTGAGAAAATGAGAAATTTTTGAATAAAAAAATTTCTTTGTCACTTTGATATATCGAACTATAGGTTGAAATATCGTGGATTTGTAGTGGTGATTTGTCTCACGTGATCATCATCCCGGTCGAGAATTTTAATTGAGGGAATTCACGGTTCATGAATTTTGAAAATCCACACACATTAAGCTATTTACTTAAAATTTGATCTCTTCATTTTTTCAAAAATAATAATCATGCTTCTGCTGTAACCCTAAAAATAAATCTAACATATCTTCTTAACAAATATTAATGAGTGTTAGTTGTTAGGAAGAACTTAACTTCCTTTTAATATATATGATATTTCTTTTGTTTTTCCTTTTGGGTACACATTAAGCTCAATTACGTTGTTGTTTATTGAGGCATAATTGTGAAATTCTAAAATCAACCTTGTGATTGGGGAACCTAATTTTCCCAATTTAGCTTTCCTCATCTCTATTTGTTTGAATATTATGCTTATTTATGGCTTTAGTTAAAAATTTTGAGATCGGTCAATTGAGTTTTGATAATTTAATATATGGGTTATTATTTAAGAAATTTGAATTTATTTTTAGCATAAGTAATAAATTCTCTCTCTTAATTTTTTTTTCTTTAATGTGCGACATGCTTAATTTATATGGTTGAGCCTGTTTCTTAAATAACAACTAATTCAAATTATGCAGTTATTTATGCCTTTTATGAGGAAAGAAAACTCGATTAAACCAACTAATAGGCATTTAAGATTCAAGCAGAAGTTTTTATTGTTGATTGAGAGAAATATGCTCTCTCTCTCTCTCTCTCTCTCTTTCTCTCTTGTTATTATTAAAAATAGGAAGCAGACAGCTGAGACACACTTGGAACATGGTACCCTAAAAATACTGTTTACCCATAGCATTCCAAGGACCAAACCAACAGCAAAATTTCACTTAACCGTACCCTTCTCCATCTAATCTCCCTACCTATGCTTTTTTTCTCAAGTCTCGTGCCGTTGCTTGTAACTTCAAGACGTTCAGATAGTGCTTGAATGGGTGAACACTAACCAATTTTTGGGCCCAAGTATAATATATATATATATATATATATATTTTATCGATATCTAGATTTTATCTAATTAATCCGATTTGATTATTATAAGATTTATTAAAGATTAATTTTTTTAAATTTTATTTCTTTATTCTCATTATTTAAACATGAAAATAACCCAAATATAATATGATGGTACTCCAGGACTACACACTTTAAAATGGTTTTTATAATGGCGAAAAGAACAAGAATTGAGGAATTCCCTTGGCCTTGTCCAAGTTGTGCTTAATGGCACTATAAAATGGTTTTGTGAAATAATAGTTAATGACAACAATATTATTAAATATGATCATTGAACTATCTTATCTATAATATAAATCTTATTTATTTATTTATTTTTGTGTCCATTGACACTTTAAACTAGCTAATAAGAATTAATTTTTACTACTTGGGTTGGGACTAAATCTTGTATGAAAAATTATGCTCACCTCATAAACTGTTTTTTTTTTTTTTTTAAATTATGACATCTATTCACATTTATTTTTCTAAACAAGTTCAAATAAATAAATAAAAAGTATTGCATTAAAAATTGAAATCACTTTCCCTCGTCTCTTCCATCCAAAACAAGGAAATGCAGTTTTTTATGTATAAGTCGAATTTGGAGCTTATCGTGCCCTTTCCCTGATTAAAAGATCAATTCAAATGCAAACCCTCCCCTCCTAATCCCCATCAATCCAAACATAGGGTGACAAAACTTTGGAATGTGAAAGAACAAACTTGAAATAACTAAAATATTGCCGATGAGTTATATCTCAATTGATATCATCGCCCTCTCTTTGTAATGGTCTCGAGTTCGTATCTTTGCATGTGCCAAAAATAAATAAATAAATAAATAACTAAAGCATGCAAGTGTACAGTGAAAATAACCAAAGGATCCAAATGTCTTGCTCTTGTCCTATGTTATTAGGCAGCGTTCGAAAATAAAGGGAGAAACGAAACGACATGAAACTGATGGGAGCCCATTCAAAAGGCTCTGCACTAAGAATGTCCAATACGCTTAAATCACAAATGGGTCTGAGTCGCCCCACTTAACCAATGGGATGTATCTCTTTGAATGGGCTATATCGCCCCGACCCACTAAGGGGATCTATCATTCGTGGGATCCTATTCGACTAACTCTCGACGAAATCTATACAACTTGATCCACAAGCGCATTCGGTAAGACCGAACGACTATCTCCTTCATTCGACTGTTAACTACCAAATACTAAAGGAACTTACCGCTTTGACCCTTGAATAGTAATACTTAACCAAATCTCGTCTTGATTAGACTTCCTATTTTAATACGAAATGTATATCTTGGATAATAAAGGAAACCTTTGAAAAATTAATCGATAAGGGAAAAAATCTTCCTATATAATCAAACTTCTTAAATGATAATAATTTCAAATTTTTGACAATTGAATTCCAAAGTTTTTGGATCTCCTCTGTAACGCTTCGAATACACACGGCTCCCGCGGCATCTCGTATAAAGGTCTTCGATACATCAAGTCAGGTAAATTCTCTTAACTTTACACATGACACACAAATAATAGGGAGATCCGTCCTCCATTTCTTTCTGACTCTGTTTTTCCTTGCTATCGAAAACCACTTTTTCTTACTTGAGCGTCAGAAACTTCCTTGCCAAAGCACCCTCTTGTAATCTGTTGTAGGTTTCAAGTCTCTTCATTAAGCACCCGTTCGAGTCACAAGAAACCGGATCTGTGGAATCAAGACCCATTTCTACCAGATTGGCGTCGTTCGTGGGAAATAGACTGAAGAATCTTTATCGAGTTATTTGGATCACCAGACCAGCATGCATTCCAAGCAGAGAACTAGAACTATATCGAAGGCTGCATCCGTCATGGACGACCAAACTGCTACCCCCATTGACGCAACCTTTCCTGCAGTGCCCATTCGCTCTGTTGACAATCCTCCCACTTATGTTCAATCTCCTCGCTCAGAGCAAGCCCCACAACCTGCGTCTTAGGAACACCCAACCATGGCCTCTATGCCAGTACCCTTGGAATGAGTCAGTTAACCCCAAATGGACAAACTAGAGTCTAAGATCCAAAACATGAGCAAGCAGTTGGAAGGATTTAGTCGTGCCGTGAGACCCGAGGGTCAGTCTTCTTTAGGAGGATTTGGGCATATACGCCCATGACGACAAATGCTACCGCTCAATTACGAGCACTCAGTGACTTCCCACTATGAATCCGAAGATTTAAGAAGCCAAGTTGAGCAACTTGTAACCGATGAACTCAAACGGGCCAATAGTTAAGAAAATCGAGCCCCCTACCCTGCTATGCTTTACTGTTCGACTCAAAAGTCTCTTCGAAACTGATGCTCCATGACGTACTTTTACCCCCATGAAAAGATATGACGAAATGACTAATCCTCGTTACCATACGGCACACTTCATAATAGTGATGGTCTCAAAAGACAAGACGGATGCTACCGTGTGCAAACACTTCCCTACCACTCTCAAAGGGAACACATTAACATGGTTTAACTAGCTCCCGCTGCTGAGTATAAAAACTTTCTCTCAACTCTGGTAATAATTCGAGTCCCACTTTATGATAAGTCAGGGTGCAAAGAGAAAATCTACCTCTCTATTGTTGTTACATCAAATGGAGGATGAACCCCTGAGAGGCTTCTTAGAAAAGTTCAAAACAAAGATGATGAAAGTCTTAGCCTTGGACCATTCTATCATGCTAGTAGCGTTGCTCACTGGATTGCGTCCCTCGGGCATGAAAATTTCGATTACAAAAAATCCTCCCTCTATTATCCAAGAGTTCTACTATCGCATTGAGAAATACATTGCGGCCGAAGATACCGAGACCTTCGACCGAAGGAGAAACTGATCGTCCAGGAGAGAACGTAGTCGATTGCTCTGATGGCTCTCACCAAAGAGAAACCGATTAGGTCCTCCACCTCCTTGAAGGTTCAATGCTTACACCCCTTTGAATGAAACTCTCAATCAAGTTTTACTCTGGTTCAGGGACCAACCTTATATCTAAAGGCCTTCTCAACCCATGGAGGATGATCCCAAGAAGGACAGGACCAAGTACTGCCACTTCCATTACGATTATGGCCACACGATCAACGATTACAGAAAGCTCAAAGACGATCTTGAATTCCTAATCCGAAGTGGGAGGTTACAAAGGTTCATCAATAGAGAGGGGAGAGACATGTCGAATCCTGATCGATAAGCACCACTAAAACAGAATGGACCAAACGATCGACCGGTCGTCTCACCACCAATTAATCGACAGGATGGAGTGATCTTCCAAATTCATGAGGAGCGAACCTCTTGAACGCCTTATCCTCCACTGGACATTTCAGACCCTCCAAATAGTTCACAATGAAGTAAGGCTAAACGCCTGATCACGCCAATTTTCTATTTGCTTAACATCCCTCTCCCTATTCTGCCATAGGTGTTAATGACTCACGTTGGCGAAGAAGCTAAAAACAAATGACTGATCATCGGTTTCACCGATGAAAACTTAGTCGGGGTAAATCCAAATCTCCATGATCCCCTTGTCATCACTGCCAAAATCGGTCTGTACGAAGTTCGAAGATCTTTGTTACTCAAGGAGTGGGGTGTGATCTCCTATACTGTGATACTTTCAAATGAATGGGTTTTGACCTTGCACATCTCTACCCACACGGGTCCAGTCAAATGACTTTCTGGTGAATAGATATACTCTGAAGGGATCATTTCCCTTCCGATCACACTTGGCGCCCCGTCCAACCATGTGACAGCCACAACGATGTTCAATGTAGTCAGCCTCCCCTCGCCTTATAATGTTATCTTGGGAAGGCCAGGCTTGAACATTCTAGAGGCCCTACCTAACATGAAACACATGAATGTTAAATTCAAAACTCTACTAGGGATTGGGACACTGTCTTATGATCAGGAGCCTTCGGTACCCATCTCGAAGTAGTCACATGGTACATTTCGATTGTCTTATATAATTCTTATGTTATTGCCATTGTATTCTTCCGTTCGGCAGTGAACACACGTGACTACCTTATCGTTTGTATTCTATCGGAATTCTGTTCTATATAGAAAAGGAACACGTCATCCGAAGGGATCTATCTTTCCAAACGGATCTCTATCACCATGGCCTAATGAAGAGATCTATCTCCCCGAACGGGTTTCTATCGCCCTGATATAATGAAAGGATCTATCTCCTCGAATGGACCCCTATTTCCCTGACCTAACGAAAGGATCTATCTCTTCGAATGGGCACATATCGTCCAGACCTAATAAAGAGATCTATCTCCCTGAACAAACCTCTGTCGCCCTGATCTACAGAAAGAAATTAGGGATCTATCTTCCCGAACGGACCTCTATTGCCCTGACCTAACAAAGGGATAATCTCCCCGATCGGACCTGTATCATCCTGGCCTAACGAATGGATCTATCTCTCTGAATAAGTCTCTATCGCCCTGACTTAGTGAAGGAATCCATCTCTCCGAACGGGCCTCTATTGCTCTAATCTAACGAATGGATTTATCTTCTCAAACAAACCCCTATCGCCTTGACCTAATAAAGGAATCTATCTTCCCGAACGGGCCTCTGTGGCCCTGATCCACCGAAGGACCTCCCCATTCCTCTCTTTTAGACAAATCTCAGTAGGTATTGCTTGTCGAAAAATTAAAGATACTTGTCCAAACATATACCTAAAGAACTCCCTTAGACAGATCGATGCTCTCCAGGAAAGTTTGAAACAACTAAGTGCAGCCGACGAGTTTATTAAAACTATCTAAATGATAAAGGGAATAACTCCTGCTATCAACACATGCTGAACAAAAGAATACGAAAGAATCTTTTATTAAGAATTGTTGTAATACAATAGTGTAAGAGTTACACAGATTTCGGGAGAATAGAGGAAAATGCCAAGACCTCCTGAGAAGAAGTCCTTGTAGTAACTATGCTCGATCTGGCCGGAATACCAATTGACCTGGCAGGAATCATACTTCGGCCCGTCGTATCTTGTCTAGTAGCCTCCCTGATCGAAGGCAGGACTCTATCCAACCCAAATCGACGGATTATCTCCTTGGTACATCGTAGTCTCTCTGTCAACTTGCGCTGAGAATCCCTAAAGGCAGTAGCACTTTTAAGCAAAGATTCTTCTGATTCAGCCATTCTCTGCTCCGCCACCTGGAAAGACTCCTCGTGCAGTTGAGCTAACATCTCAATAGTATGCAATCGCACCTCAAGGGCCTTCTTCTCGATCTCCAGCCTCTCATAACGACTCTGAAGATTCTTTAATTCCCCCTCCTTCTCAACCAGCGAGGCCTTGAGCTCCTCCTCCGCTCCTGCGTTCTTCTTCCTTTGATTGGAAGCATCTCGCAATGTCGCGACCTGGGCATTCAGCCAATTTACATGCTCCTCTAGATGTCCCACCATCTGTTTCCTCCATCGCTCCGGAAATTTGCTAGGGCCATCATCTGCCAAAAAGGGAGTAAATGGATCATCCAACGATAAAACAAAACAAGATGAATTTAAAAGATAATACTATTAGACCAAGAGATTTAAGAGCCCCACCAGCCTGTTTCGTGGACATCCTGTATAAATCTAAGTCGCAATGATGAAAGTCTAGCTGATTAGCTATTTTTTCTGTAACAGCCAAGTCCACGTAGCTGTACTTTATGTCTCTTGCACTAATGGCTACTGTCCCTCTCTCCTTCAACCTCTTGTCACCATGAAAGGATCGAATATGGATAAAAAGAGGAATGATAGTCCCATTGGTCACTTTGTGTTTTCCCTTGCGAGAAGGCCATAGTGGAACGGCACCCGATAGATCAGACAATTCTTTGATCAGTACACTTGAGTCTCTATTACCCTCGGCGCCCTCACTTTTGCAGCAAACAATGGAGTCCCTTCGAGCCTCTCCACAGTGAGCACACTTGGCAGTGAAACTCCCTTGTCTTCGGTAGATAACGAATGACTGGCCCTATTAAATTTCTCTAACTCTATCTTGGATGACCTCAATGCGACTAAAGGCATGCGCTGCCTTGTGCCCACTTCTTGATGGAGATTCGGACAGTACCACTTTTCTCCTATTTACTGAGGGAAGCGCTAGCAAAATTTGGGTCTCAGATGCCCCGTCGTCTTCTCCGGAGAATTCCTTATGGATGAATCCCGGTCAATTGTAATCTCTTTTAACAGGGTATCATCCACAAAACCCAAAGTATCGGTCAATCCAATCTTTTTCCTGTCGACCAAGAGAGACCTGTCGATCTTCCTTTTCTCTCCTATCAACAAATCCACTAGAGATAGCATTTGGTTAGCCATCAAGGAATCAATTGAGATGGCCTTTCATGTAGACCTACAATAACTGCCGACTGAACACAAGAAGCGAAAGTGACGCGAATGGTTTATAGGTTACAATTTGAGCGTAGGCCTCCCCTTAGCGCTGGAAAGCGCCTGCATATCTTTGAACTCCAAGAAGAAATATTTGTGCATCTAGTTACTACTAGTGGGTTTCTTGTAATGAAATCCCTAATCAGATTCAGGATGGGTTTGAAGTTTATACCAATCTCAGACTAAACCATTCTTCATATAACTTATCAAAGAAAAGAGGGCCATCAGGATATCAAAATCAAAATGAAAGCGACAGAACCCTAATAGGGAGATCACAACGACAATCAACAATCAGGCGCCAAGCACTGGGGGTCAACAAAGTTAGAAATATGTTCCAATGCTGTAACACCTCAGTGAACGGACCGATGTATGATACCCTCAAACTAAACTTCACCATTTGCTTGTTAATCGGAACACAACCCTCTAGCACTCTATTCATTCTGTCATCATTTGTGTCTGGTACCAGGGTATAATCATCACCTACCATTTCTCTTGTGTGTACTAAGATAGTTCAGAGGAAGGAAAAAAACAAACCCGAGAAAAATAGAACACCAGATTTTCTCTCATGAAAAAACTTATAAGGGATACTAGAGAAGGTTCGTGAAACCCAAAACAACGCATGTTGTAAAAGGCTCTTCATTTCCCAATGGCTGCTACTCATGGCGTCTTTCTCATAAAACAACACCACGAGTTGGGGGCAAATAATGGAACCTCATTCAAAAGACTCTATACTAAGAATGTCCAATACGCTTAAACCACAAATGGGGCAGAGTCGCCCCACTCTACTGATGGAATGTATCTCCTTCAATGGGTCATATCGCCTCAACCCATTAAGGGAATCTATCATTCTTGATATTTTATTCGGCTAACTCTCAATGAGGTCTATACAACTGATCTGTAAGCACATTCGGTAAGACCGAACGATTGTCTCCTTCATTTGACTGGTGACTACCGAATACTAAAGGAACCACTTCGACCCTTGAATGGTAATACTCAATCAAATTTCGTCTTGATTAGTCTTCCTATTTTAGTACAAAACGTATTTCTTGGATAAGGAATGAAAGAGTTGAAAAACCAATCAATAAGGAAAAAAATCTTTCCGTATAATCAAACTTCTTAAATGGTAATGATTTCAAATATTTAATGTTTGAATTCTGAAATTTTCAAATCTACTCATAAGAAAACTAGAGTTGTAATGCCCCGAATGCATACGGCTCCCACGGCATCTCGTATAAAGGCCTTTGATACATCAAGTTAGGTAAGTCCTTTTGACTTTACACAGGATACACAAATTATAGGGAGATCCATCATTCCTTCCTCTCTAAATCTGTTTTTCATTTCTATCGAAAACCGTTTTTTCTGATTTCAACGTCAGAGTCACATCCGTTGAAACACCCTCCGATGGTCTGTTGCAAGTTTCAAGCCTCTTTATCAAGCACTTATTCGAGTCATATGGAATCGGATCTGTGGAGATAAAATCCACATCCATCGAAGAATCAAAAAGAAAGAGATGCAACGGGAGAGAGGCTGTTGGACAAAAATTGTGAAAATGTATGATGATAAATTGAGAAAAAAGAAATTATCAAAATTTTCGTCTCCCTTTAAGTCTCCATGTCTCTTGAAAAAGGAAGTAAAGAAATTCCATTCATTTTTATCTCTAAAACAGATTTTTTTTCTTGGGGTCTTAATCTCCCAAATTAAATATGATGTTATGGTCTCGCATCGATCCCTTCCATCTTGTGTACTATTTTAAACACTGCCTTAATGTTAGGAATGGAAATGAGTTGAGTTAACTCATGAATAGCTCACCATTCAATTCTATAATTGGTTCAACAAGCAAAACTCATAAAAAAAATAAATAAATAAATAAAGATATGTGAGTCAGAATTTTTAGCTTACATAGAATAAAGGTTGTTTGCCTCATTTGGTTCATGAGTTGATTCAATATACATATAAATATTATAATTTAATATGTAATAAGTATTAAAATTAATTAGATTCTTTTTAAAGTTTATCATATGTAACACCTGAAAAAAAGAGAGGAAAGAAAACATAAGGACAAGGACTTATTAATTAATTAGGTTCATTTTTTTTTTGGATTTTTTGTGATATTAAATAATTTTTAATTGTTAATTGACCGCTTATGCTTACATTTTATTGCTGAATAATTATTTTATTTTTATTTTTTATTTTATTTTTATAAACATATTTAATTTTTATCAATTTTTTAATTTGAATAATTTATTTAAAAATTTTAATTAAATCAGTGTATAGAAACAAACTCATCAGTTTGATTCGAGTTGCTCATCAGTTTAGATTGAATCAAATCTGGATCCAAAAAAAATAATCACCAAAAAATAAATTGAATTATGAGTTAAATAAAATTTAATTGTGATAAATTTAAGTTAGCTTCAGTTTAGTTCGACTGAATTTCCACCCCGGCTTAGAGCACATTCTTCTACATGCATGGCTACAGTTACAATTGTGGGTAAGCGAGAACTAATCTTCTTTAGTTACAATGAATAGTGAGAGACTGCCGCCATTGCATTCTTAAGAAAAGAAAATATTAGGATTTTTTTTTGTTACATCGCGATTTGAATCCTGCATCATCGGGTTGGATAAGAAATTTGTGACTATTAGACTATTCATTTGAAAACATAATTCTAAGATTTTTTATAAAGAACTATTCTACATACGAAACTTTTCACGATAATAAAAATTATTTCAATAACTCGTGTGGTGTAAAAAAAAAAACTGTGTATATATATATAATGTAATTTCGTTATGATATTTAAAGTAACTAATCATAAATGAATATATAAATCAATGGATAGTTGGTCTAGTGAGAAATATATTAGATTTTTTAATCAAGAGTCCGATTCGAATATTGAGAATGGAAATATCTACGTTGGAAGAGCTCTCATCTAAAATGAGTCCAATAACAGTTCGAGTCAAATTAATCAGAGTATAGTTTCATATACCAGTTGATCCAAATACAAAAAAATATATACGTAATTTCTTTTCTTAACACTTTAATACATTTGAGTCGTTTCTTTTCTCATTGTTGATTAAAAGAGCAGAGTCAGACATTATTACAAGAATTTCTATTAATGGTGTTTATTTGGAGCTAGTTCTCATGTTCATCAAAGAAAAATTGTGGGCATTGCATCAAAGACTAGAAAGGTCGTGGTTCCTTTGTCTGCCCCAAGAGCCTACATTTCGATGACCAAGTCATATTATTTGGTTGAGTCATGTTATTTGGATTTATTTAATTGGGGGCCATGAGGATGAGCATGCTTGGCACGAGGGCCCAAAGGGTATCACTTCCAATGACTAACCCTCATTTGGGCCTTCATCACGTGATATACCTTCGGCCTTTTCTTCATAGGGCAGCCCTCTCCAACGAGTCTAGGCTTTTGAGAGTAACTTGGAGTGCCCAGAGTTCCAAAAAGACGTACGGTTTCAGTCTTAACTTCGTCTCCGAGGCTCTTTTTGATATTTTGTGCGTGTGCTTTCAAAAAATGATGATGCATTCCTCATTTTGTGTGATATACTTGACACGTGTGTGCCACTTGTCATCATGCATCTACACGTGGCTTTGCTCCTAGTTGATGCTGACTCATGAGTTCAAAAGTTTGACTTTCGGTCAAAGTCAACGGCATGGGAAGGGTGAATGCCTGAGTCAACATTTGATTATGCCTTACATCATGCAAGGTTTTTCCTTCTCCCTTATCTACATTACATATAACATAGAAGCCCAATAAGTATGATTGAGATGCCCATAAAGTCGAGTTTTCTACGATATTTATTTTATTAATCTATAAGAAAATATTTTAAAAATTAATTAATTATATGATCTAAAACGTGCCCACCTCCAATAATGAGACATTTTTTAATTTCATTATTTTCCTTTTTAGGAAAAACAAAAGATTGAGATTTTTTGGATAATGGTAAGACACGTCACTTAATTTTCACAAAAGGATATGATCAGCTATGTGTAGGGTCCACGGACTCAACGAAATTAAATGTGGTCATTATTTCCTAACCGTTGATGCGGTTGAAAAAAATGGACCCCAAGTGGCATTAGAACCGTTAAAACCTCATCATCACCGTCCGTTCAGAGCCCGCAGATAGACCAAAAACTGCTGCGCCAACCTGGAAACCATTTAATTACAAAGAATCGACATCGGCTACGGCAACAATTTTCCATTTTTTCTTTTTTTTTTTTGATTTTTTTCACCGCAACAAAATTTTATCCAATGAGAGTTGACCACGTCATCGAATTAACAAAAACTCAGAAGCATGACGAATCTCATTTTCCACGTGTCAAAACCCCATCAAAGCATTGATAATTTATCGCCCGTGAGATAAATTTGACTTCGATACTTTTGGAATTGCAAAGGTGCAATTGGCCCATTGATTGCCTTTTGGGGGTACCCCAAGGGCAGGCAAATGGAGGATGGGATGCCATGTCGGCTATGGTCATAATGTCACATGCAGCTGCAAATTCTGTTAATTGTGAGGAAGGTATTATCCATTCCAGTGAAATGAAATAAAAAAAAATAAAATATTATACAAAAATGACATTAATAAATCAATAGATATATATTAATAGTGTGAATCATAACCATAATATAGATGACTTCACACTATCGCTAAAACTCCTAAACTACTATCATCATGCATGCAAAAAATGAAAATATTTATAGAAAAATGAAGCTAGCAATAAATCACTTTATAGAGAGAGAGAGAGAGAGAGAGAGAGAGGGAGAGAGAGTTCTGTAAATTATAACTACAACATTGTAGACTTCTATTTGATAGCTATTCTGGAGAGGCGCTGAGCATAATATTATCTTTAAATGTCAAAAATTCTGGAAGAAAGTCATAGATATTTCCCATCTTCAATAAGTGGGTTAAACTTATAGTAACATTCGTATTTGTTGCGACAACAACGTAAATCTTAATTTTAAAATTTATGATCAGTCATTTGAAAAATAAATATAATAATAATAAAAATAAAATTTAAAAAAATAATTAAAAAATAATAAATAAATAATATTCTCATGTACAATACTTGAAAGATAAAGGACATTTTCTCATTAGCACGCTTGAAACCTGTCATTTTGTTAGCCCCAAGCATTTGATTGAACTTAACAACCTACAAACTTCAAATTATGCAATACCCTTTAGTTGACATTCTAACACCATTTTTTGACTCTTTAATTCACACACACACACGCACATATATATATATATATATTATAAATCACTGGCATTCAGTAACAATTTTGAACTGATTAAATTTGATTCGAGTTTTATTAGCTCATTAAGTGCCAAACTCTCACTGTGTTTGTTTTCTTCGTACAAAAAATTTAAATCCAAAACCTTATTTAAGTGATACCGTATCCGATCACTAGACTAGCACTAGTTTAAAATATTACAATTTAGTTGTTCCGTCCACGGCATTTGAATTGAAAGTAGTTGGAAGGACATTTTCACTTAAAAAGGACGTGGAAGAAATGAACAAAGACCCCCTCGTGAAGAAACCTTCTCTTCATGCACAGAAACAAGGCCCCCAAAGTATGTTCTCATATCAATCATAGTCAATGCATTTCATTCCTCAAATATAAAACACTATTGGACATGATGAATTATTTGATAGAGAAAGGTTGAGCTTTCAGATTAAGTTAAGGTTTTTGGACCACTTCGGAAAAATTTGACCAAATTCAAGATAGAAAAATATTGGTACCTCGAATTATTGGAATCTAATGTTAGTTTGCAGCTGCTCAAAGGTCCATGACAAGACACGCAGATCTTGATGTCTAAATTGAATAAGTGTTTTTCAAACCCTTTGAGCTGTAGTGTACTGATTATCAATTCTTGCTCGAAGATAATTGACAATTTTTTCCAACTATTTTTGGTGTTGTTTTGTAGTTTCTTTGCCCTTGCAAGTACTTTGGTGTGGATTTGGAAGTCAAGGTTGCTAGTTAATAATTATGATTCAAATTATATATTTTATGGTAGATAAAATTTTTCATAGTAATATTGATAGAGAGTAGATATATTCAGTATTTTTTCTATTTGTATTTCATTAAAAAGAAAAACTAAAATAGAAAAATTTGTCTGATTCAAAGGCAGTTCCCTTAAGAGATGATAATTGACAGAGAGAGAGAGAGATCAGATGGGTGCAGGGGGACTGAGACATTGTGAATGGTAATAAATGTGGATATGTCAAGTCACAGTCCTTCAAAAACAGTTTGTTTTGACCATCACAATTAGTTTCTTTCTGTCACGCTTCTCACCCTCTGTGTTAGTGGCCAGAGTCCCTATCCATTACATTTCAATAAGTTTCTTTCTATCACACTTCTCACTCTCGGTGTCAGTGGCCAGAGTCCCTATCCATTCTGAGACTTGTTTGCATAATTGATCCTTTGAAAGGGCATGCTGAGACGTTGCTATGGGCTGCTCTGCAGTGAAAACTGGTTGATGGGGCCTTCAGGCGTGGCCTTCTACAGCCTCCTAAAAATATCATCATCGCTCTCCATCCCCTCTCACTAAACTTTCCCTCAACTTTTCCATATGATAGTCTTTCTAGGAATCTCCATTTTATTTTATTTATATAATTATTAACTATAAAAAAAATATTTACATAATTAGAATATTTCTTCATAATTACATAATATTTTGCTATAATATTAAGATTTTACTGTCAAAGACAAGTTTTACTACAATTGAGGTAATTGCATTCAAATATGGAGGAACAAACATCAAATACTAAACTATTTAGACCAAAGTGTGCATATGTACTAGAAGCATTATTCTCCAAGTATTTTTAATTTATGATTGATCTTGATACTAAGTGCATCAAGTCCTTGGTCTTGGTACATGTAAAGTAATAAGTTTGGTGATCCAAGGATAGCATGTTATAGTTTTGTTCATTCCATTCTTTGTTTGGGAGTGCATCACTTTGGACCAAAATGAAATATTTTTACCACTTCCATCTCCTCTTTCATAATGAAGAATTGCCTAAATGGGACAGGGTGAAGCTATACAAACATAAATTCGAACATTCTAATGTTCATAGCATGATTTTCAAAAATTGAATAGCATTAACTTCTTATATTATATTTAAAATAATAATTAATTTATAAATATATAAATAAATCGGTGACTCAGATCCGCAATTCGTATTGCTTCATTTTGCTTACTTAGCAAATAGAATGAAATATTTGTGGGTGCCCCACTTTGAGGAGATGAGTAAAATGGTTCTTTTGTGGTATTTTCTCACTTCTTGTGTGTGCTTGCTTAGCAAAAGAGAATATGAATGATGATGCCTACATTGAAAGCTCTATTTTCTAAAGTTAATAATGTCTTGGGGCATGAAAAGAGTAGAAATCTACGTGGATGGAAACCTCTTTCGGCCATTTACAATGTGCTTTTACATTGAATGTAATGGAATTTATCAAGAAAGAAAGTTTTAAATGGTTTAAAGAAGATTAAAAGGCATTTCATTTGGTCCTATCCCGTGGGACATATCAATAGATTTATACCATCTTTCTACTTCCATTATGGTTAAAAGTGAAACATTCTTCATTGTTGTCATTGTCCATTGTCCATGGTCGGCACTTGATTATCACAGGAAAGTAGCACTAAGTGCATCTTGTGCTAATTTCTTCATTTACAAATACCAACTCAAATCTTTTCACAAATGTTACGTTTTTATACCTTTCCCAACGAAGGAAATGAGTTTTAAACTGAACAAATGGCAATCCATACATGTCCATTTTGACAGTTTAATTATATAGTTTAACTTATTCTGATTCTGATTTCATGAATCGCTCGAAATATTTTCACATGGACTATCACATAGGGATTTGATTCATCTAACGTTACTCTTTTCCTACCCGACAAGTTAATTAAGGAAAATTCTGTCTTAATCATGAAGATTTGTAGATAACAATAGCTTAAAATTCATTAATCCATCAACGAGAATGTTGATTTTGATAATATTCCTTGAACCTTGATGCTACAATAGGAGGGAAGAAAAACATTTGACTTTGGACATCCTGAGACAAGGAGACCATTAACCTAATTCCTTGAGCACTTTTAGCAATTGTTTTAAAGAAGATTTGTTGGACATGATGTGATAGTTTTAAAAGTGAGTCTAGACATCAATTATTAAAACTATGAACTCCTCTCTTTAGACGCTTTAGACTCAATTTGGGAAAGTTAAAGAATTAAATTAGTTGAAATTAGGTAAGGTTTTTAGTGAATAATAATAATAATAATTTTACTCTAACTAAGATTATATAAAATAAAATAATTTGAATCAAGTTGAGACAAATTAAAATTACCTAATAGCCTATAAAGATAGACATAAAACTTAGGATTCGATTTCCACTAGCATTGCCATCAATATGTATATGCCAACTTGTGATATGAATATCAAGTTTGATGTCATTTTTTTCTATATTAAATTAAATGTGTGGTGACAAACAAATCAATTATCTTAATCTAATTCAAGATATTGATTGAAGTAGTAGCTAGATTCTGTCAACCAAAAATATAATATATTGCCTTATTGATTCTTAAAAAATTTCAAAATATATTGATCGGTGATTCGAGCTATTTCCCTCTCAATGATGAAACTTATTCCCATCATCTTATAGCTCAATCTTAGCTTGTGTTATTTTGACGTCATATCTAGTATCTAGAATTTGCATTACTTGGTTTCCACAGCCCTTACTGAAGGAGGGCTTTTCCCAAAGATGCGGAGTCGATTGCAGCACCTCGAGGCATTTCAAGGAGAATCAGCTAGCTTTGGGTTCGAGTAGAAATTCACCCCTAACGACATCTCATCTTATCATCTTCAATATCAATCGGTTTGGAGAAATTCACCCCTAACGACATCTCATCTTATCATCTTCAATATCAATCGATTCGGACTTTCACTTAGTTTTACGCAAATTTCATATTAGTGATGGATAAATCATCAACTTCTGGTTTATAAGTAGTGACAATTGTCCTATAAAAACTAGCTTTTAGTACTGCTTCGATAAGTTCCCTTTCACCCCTCACGACATCTCATCTTATCATCTTCAATATCAATCGGTTCGGACTTTCACTTAGTTTTATGCAAACTTCATATTGGTGATGGATAAATCATCAACTTCTGGTTTATAAGTAGTGACAATTGTCCTATAAAAACTAGCTTTTAGTACTGCTCCGATAAGTTCCCTTAACCAAGTTACTATGTATTAGAGCAAAATTACAAGGTTTAGTAGTCGACTTTTCATTCATTGTTTTTGTAATTTTTACATTAAATTAGGTTTTTACTAGTTTCTTAATTTATTATGATAATTTTAGTTTGACTTCTTTCCTATTTAAATTATGTTCAATTATAAGAAAGTCAAGATTAAAATTTTAAAGTTCAAAAATATGATATAAATAGAAAAATATTATCAACAATTGGATTAAAATTTTAAAGTTTTTACCAATTGGATTATTCTCTTAATTAGGGTAACCACATGTTTCTTTTTCTGTATTTCTCAAAATTTTGATGTGTTTTATCAACTTCTCTTCTCTTTTGATTTTCTAATTATGTTTGATTCGTTTGTGGACAGTGGAACAGATTGGCAAAATCTGCCACTGCAGCAACTGATTTTTGTATACGAATTGGACCAAGCTTTTGCAACAATTTCTACGGTCTCTCTTAGAATTTTTAATGTCTTCTGAATCTTCTTTATTATATTTATATAAATTTAATTTGTACTTATTTCTTAATTGATCACTTGCTATTTAAATTAGGCATTAACATTTTTCTGTCTCCAAATATCATTAATTTAATAGTCATCAGCTAATGAGTTATATTTCAACTGATATCATTCTCTTTTTCTTGAAAATCTCAAATTCGAGTCTCTCCTATATTAAAAAAAAAAAAAACAAAAAAAAACTAATAGTCATCATATAACCAAAAACAACAAATTAGTAATGTAAATGGAAAAGGAAAACATCAATTAAAGCAAGTGTGCAAGACTATTTATTCGTTGTTCTTATAATTTTTACTATAGATTAAATATTTATGTATTTTCAATTTATTATGATAATGCCAATTATATTTCTTTCATGTTTAAATTAGGTAATACCATTGTTTTCCTCTCTTGAAATCATCATTTAATAGTCATAATATGACCAGAAAAATAGTATATTAATTGAAAAGGAACTTCAATTAAAGCAAGCCTGAAAATTTTAATAGTTAACATTTCTTATAATTTTTTTATGGTAAATTTATTTTTTACTTATTTTCTTTATTATGATAATATTTGAATTTGATTTCTTTCCTATTTGATTTAGATAATAACTTTTTTGTATGGTATCATATAATATAAGAGTCATAACATACCAAAACGTAGTACTCTTTTTTGAAAAAATAATTAAGGTAAATTAAGGTGAGTGTGTCAATCTCATTACTTATTGTGCTAATTAAGGTTGCAATTCCTAGTGAGATTCACAAAAACTAGTGATTCTCTCTTTAATAACCCGTATTAAAAGGGCCTTGAGGCATTTAGGAAATCTGCAACATTTTCTTAGGATCCTTTCTTCCTCGTTGTCAAAGATTTATGTAATGTTTTTTATATTTTTATTTTACGTTTTTGAAAGAAATCTGTAAAAATCTATTCTCTCTTCGGATTTTACAGAGGCAAAAACATGGGGTCGCCTTCTTCCTTTCCCAAGGACTCGTTGATCAGGCATGTTCATTTTTCTCCTATTTTATTTTATTTTATCTTATTATATATACGAGTCACGAAAACTACATAATTACACAAACATTAAATCTCAAGAAATACAATTAAGTAAGACCATTTTACCATTAATGTGTTCCTACAAGGACCCATTTTATTCTATTTAACATATGTTGATGTTTTCCAGTTTTCTTCATGCAAACCACAATTTTTAATTATTTATCAATTTGAGTCTGTTTTGTTGGTGTTGAAAATTAAATTCTCCTTCTAGTGATTTTGTTTGGAGTGTTGTGGATTTGATTATAGAAAATATTAAAATAGTCAAAGAGTTATAAATTAACTGATATCATTCTTTTTTTTTTTTTTAGAGATCAAGTTCAAACATCTACCACGTATCAAAGAAAGAAAATCCTAAAATATATTTTTTTCTTTTTACGTGAGAATTTGCATTACTAAATATGAAAAACAATTTCGTCATGTATTGTCCTATAAATATTAAATTGTATAGAGGTTTTGAAGTAGACAATCCAACCAAATTGTGGTCATGATTCAACCTATTGGGTAGTAGTAGTTTAAAACCATTTTTTTCAAATCAAATTAGTAATACCAAGAAAACAAAGTTAATGTAAATTATTATTATTATTATTACTATTATTATTATTATTATTATTATTGTCACTAGGAGCTTTAGGCTCGACTTTTAGGTGTGTGGAAAACTGGACTAAGCAAAGTTTTTGTATAGAATCAAAACTTTCCAACATAAATATCAAAAAATTTTAAAAATTATTTGGAAAGAAAAATACATTTTCTACGGGGGTTTCTGGGATTTGTTCCTTCATCTTAACGAGACAATAAGTCTTTGTGTTTATTAGTACACCAGATCAAATAGGATAGGATCAGATAGTATTTGACATATAAGATAGAATAGGATGGATTGGATCTATGGAGACAGGATTGAATTAAAGTGGATTTGGCAAATAGAATTGTAATCGAGCCGAGTATTTATAATCTCAACCTCGACTTGATATAAAAATCAAAATTTGAGTTTGAACTCGGATTTGAATTAAGTATTCGAGCTCGATCTCAAGCCAAATTTAAACTCGGGTTCAAAATTGAAATAGTAGTTGATTGATTTGATACCTTTTCTATATAAATGAATATTAAATAATATATGAACATATTATATACTTAAGTATATATATTTAAATTTATACAGATATATATTTATTATATATTAATGAGTTGACCGGCGAGTTTTCGAAACAAATAATAACATCTCAAACTCGGCCTTTTCACTGAATCGAGTCGGAAACTATTCATTGCAAGTTCGTTTGATAGATACCCGAATTGGCATGTATTATTACTATGTTTGTCATATGTTAATAGCAAAAGGTAAATTACTTGATGTTGCCTATATATATTTGTTTTGGCTGGGGCTATGGAGCAATGAATGCGCCCGTAGCCTTCTTGTCCTTGCAAAGAAGAGCAAAAGGAGGATTCTGAAGGACAGAAATCATTGACTTCCCAAAAACATGATCAAGTCTCCGGTCCCAATCCCTCCAAGACATGCATGCGCGTATATGGAAATTTGCATATATGCATGTTTTTTTTTTTTTTTTTTTTTTTTTGGTTCCTAACTTGTTCTTCACTTGATATCCGAAGTTTCGCTTTAACTAATCTAAATCGACCTACTGTCGGACCCTTTATGGGAAGAGATCTCCAATACGTTTCCATGATGATTCAAACCCCCGATCATGATTAAGTAGTTAAAATCTCTTTCTAACCACGTCACCAAAATACATGTATCACTATATATTATTTAGAATTAATTTTTACAATACTAAATATAGAACTAATTCAAATTCATATTTTTATTATTTTTTGTTATAAGTCACTGTTATCAACTAATCATGTTGAATCCAATTAAATTCGATCTGAGTCGAATTGAATCTTTTAAGGAGTAAAACTCTCACAACGTCTATTTTCTCCGGTAACGGACCTATATAGAGCTGAGGGTGGTCAATTGCATCCTCTCAATTTTTTAAAATTCAATTAATATTTATGATCCATATTTATTTTATTCTCACTTAATTATAATTTTGTCTCCACTTATATTTTTTAAAACTTATTCATTTAACCAAAATTCACGTAAATTTTTTTTTGAAAACTCATCACATAATAAAAATAAAATATAACATTATCATTACATACTTTAAATCAATAAAAAAATACCTTGTAGTTTTTAAAGTTTTTTTTTTTAAAAAAAAAAGGATAAATAAGATTGTAACTCTGAAAATAGTAATTCATGTTTATTGTTTGAATAAATATTTTATAAATTTTTGACACCCTTGTCTTTAGATTTTAAATCCGTCACTGATTTTTTTTATTTATAAAATTTAAATTTAAAATTTTATTTAATAAAATATTAGTATTCGATGGCTGAATCAACAAAACATTGATTCATATTTTCTTTTCCAAATCCAAAGTATCTTTTCTGATCCGTTGTAGGCGTGAGAAAGAAAGTCTTCTCAATAATAATTAAACCCACATATTGTGTCAAATCTAATGCCATTTTACTTACCATTACCATGAAATTTCTTAGCTCCTTTTTTTGAATAGATACCTAACTTTATGGTCTCACTCATTTTTTTACTGAATAATAACTTGGGATGACAAGTCGGGCCAACGAAGCTGTTCCAATGTGGGCTGCTAAGATGGAAAGTGGAAAACCCTTCTCCTTTTGAGTTCTCATGAAATTATTTTAAAAAAAGAATAAATAAAAAAAATTTATTTTCTTTATTCTTTTCAGGGTTTTGATAATTATTAATACTCTCACATCTATATATTATAAAATACAAACTATACATAAAATTATAAATTATATTATTAGTAAATAAAAAAAATAAAAAGACTGAACTACCATAAAATCGCCCGTTGAAAGAGTAATTGTAGGCGAGGGGACCCTCATGAGATCCATGTAGCTGACACGTTAAGAGAGTGGGGGCCGTGGGGGCCGGGGCTATCTCGGCCCCCTCTCTTAATCAAACATTTGATTATTGGCATGTTGAGAGGGACACGTCAGCCTCTTGAATATCCACGTCACACTCACATACTTTTCTTTTCCATAGCCGGCCCAAAACGCAACCATTTGGTGTTCGTACGACACGTGCTCGGAATGAATTCGGGTTGTTAGGCCATGATACGAAATTTCACCGTATTAACGTTTTTTATTTTTAAAACGTTTTCATTTTTTATTTATATTTAAAAGAATTTTTATAATTTTTATTAAGTAGTTAGTTAGAAAATAGTATTATACAAACTATCATGTCACCGACATTACGTGGGTTTAATAGCAAATCACTAAACACCCTTAATTAAAATTTTAAATTTAAATTTTAAAAAAAAAAGACACTTAGAAAGTTAATCTCTAAATTAGATTCAAAAACTGCTCAAACCACATTAGTCGAATTTCTGAATATTAGTGAACAAATATATAAAATAATAAATACAGATCAGTATGTCATAGTATTTGGGCATTATTTTCCTTTGTGATTAAAATATGTCAAAGTCCATTTATTAATTTATTTGTTTTAATATATAATCATCTAAAATTAGATATGGGGAGTAATGTGATAATGACGTATGTCTCAATCTGTATTATATGTTTCTAAAAGGATAATTTAGTGATCGTAATCTTCCTTCTCTCTTCTAATCTGAAGATCATATATTCAAATTTTTTGTTAAAAAAAAAAAGCATTATATGAAGTAAAATCAGGGGAAAAATTACATGGGTCACAAAAATTTCTAATTTTTTTTTAATGGAAAAAATAGTTATGATAGAATGAAAATGTGCAAAATCTTTTCTTGGTCTCACATTACTTATCTCAAGCATAAAATTTGTGGCCATCAATGGAAGCTAGCGATCTTCGTAACCTAGAAAGTAGGAACATAGGTTTGGCTTGCCTATGTAAAGGCAGCCATGAATGGTCTCACTCATGAGAGTGATGATATTTTTCCATTGATACATTATATATTATATTATATGCTTTTATATAATTAAGACTTCATGTCTACGTAACCTTTGGAATGGCCACAGGGGGCCTTGCAAGTCCCCCACACGGGTAGTCGGCCGCGTGGTTCTTTTTGCTGCCACGTGGGTCTTACCAAAAACTGCCTTTGACATTTGGGACCGGTCCATTTGATGAAAGGTCCCCAAGTTAGGGTTTGTTCAGAATTCTTTTTTGTATTCTCTATTTTTCTTTATTTTAATTAGAGAAAATTAAATTTTTCTATGGATATTTTGTAAGTAAAAGGTTAAATAAGAGTAATTAAAATTATTATTATATCAATAATTTTTTAGTAAAGAAGTCAATTAACTTCAATATTTCCAGTTCAAACCATAAGATTTTACAAATAAAAGTAAAATTCTAAAAAAAAACAAAAACAAAAATAAAAACAAAAGTTATCATTAAATCAATAGTCTTCAGAAATTAAAAATCTCAATCTAGATATTTTTTTGATTGATTTATAACTATTAAAGTGAAATTTAGGAACTCTATAATGTATTAAGAAAAGAGAAAAAAACTAATATATCAAGATGCCATTTAGGACAGTTACGCAAGCTGAATCGAGTTCGAGCCGCTCACGATTCACTCGATCAACAGTTCAATTCGACTCGATTTTGATCGAACTCGAGTTGAGTTCGAATAATAGAATTTTAGACTCGAAAACTTATCGAGTAATATGATAACATATATTAATATATATCATATATATAATTATAATATAAAAAATAAAATAAAATGTATTAATATATTATATAATAATCGAGTTTTCGAGTCGAATTTGAACAATTTTATTATACAATCAGTCCTATTATTTTCTACTTATCTAGTTCGATTTTGAGTTTAAGTTCGAGTCGGATTAAAAAAATCGAGTTTGAGTTCTAAAACAGGGATATTCAGAATTGACTCGACTCAAATGCACCTTTATACCGTACTAAAATCTTGTATAAAGCATTTTTTGGAGGAAAATTTTGCTATTAGGCCTAAATGCAATTAAATTATAAAATTGGAAAAAATTCTAGGGTATATATTTTGTGAAAAATATGTTAACCTTATATAGTACAGATATCGTAAGACTAGACTGAGGAAAAGTAAAAGCAACGAGATCAAAGACCAACGCACCCACAAGATACTGTGCTCATCTCTCTCTTCCGAAGAGTTTTGCACTTTAAAATATTTAATTTAATTTGAATTGGATTTAACAGAATTAAAAGTATTTATTAAATAATAATAGTTTATAAAAAGGGAGTCGGAAAAAAAAATATGACATGCTTGTCATTTGTTTACGAAAAATGATATATTAATTTTGTTATAACTTTATTTTGACCAGATTTGTCAGACTTTTGTTTACAATAAATTAGTAACGCCTCTCTCTCTCTCTCTCTCGCTCTCGATCCCTCCTCGGACATATATAAATACCCCACCAACAATCTCACAACTCGCACCAACTCTCTTAGAACAAAAAGAAGGCTAATTTCATAGTTCCCTCTTTAAACTCTGTTTTCCTCTGTTTTGCGTTATAACAATGGTTGTATTGTCTCAGCCATCGCTAGACCAATTATCTCTCATCAAAACATGCAAACCCGCAACCAACTTTTCAACATCAATCCCATTGATAGACCTCTCAAAACCTGCTGCTGCTGCAAAGCTTGTAGTCAAAGCTTGTCAAGATTTTGGCTTCTTCAAAGTCATCAATCATGGTGTGTCAATGGAGTTGGCGAATAAATTGGAAACTGAAGCTGTAAAATTCTTCGGCTTGTCACAGTCAGAGAAGAACAAAGCTGGTCCCGTTAAGCCATTCGGCTATGGAAGTAAAGCAATTGGACAAAATGGTGATATAGGTTGGATTGAATACATCCTTTTGAGCACTGACCCTAAACTTGTTGCCCAAGCATCTTTCAACATTGCTAAAGAAAACCCAGAAAATTTCAGGTACTAAAACAACTCTGTTTTCCTCTGTTGATCTTTCTCTATTAAAATACCATCTCTTTTTTCTAATTTATCTTTTTGTGGTTAAATTGATGGTGTAGGTCATTAGTGACAGATTATCTTGAAGCAGTGAAGAAGCTTTCATATGAAATACTTGAATTGATAGCTGATGGGTTGGAGTTAAAACCAAGGAATACGTTGAGGACGCTATTGGAAGATGAAGAGAGTGACTCAGTTTTTAGGCTAAACCATTATCCCCCATGCCCAGAGCTTCAAGCATTGAGCGGTGAAAATTTGGTCGGTTTTGGAGAGCACACAGACCCACAAATAATATCTGTGGGGAGATCTAACACCACTTCTGGTCTCCAAATCTCTCTGCAAGAGGGCACTTGGGTCTCTGTCCCACCTGATCACCACTCCTTTTTCGTCATTGTCGGTGATTCTTTGCAGGTACAACCGCCTCTTCAGTTCAATGTTTTTGAATTTCTATATTTTTTTTTTTAAAATTTCATTTATTTGCTAATCTTTCTTGGGCTTTTGTTAGATTGTCAAACAAACTAATGCTTTTGAGCAACTTTTAACTTCCTAAGTAGGGTGATATTAGTTGAGTTCTTTTTGAAAATAAAAATTTTCTACCCCTGTAGTTTTATTTTAATATTTCTTTTCGCTAATCTTTCTTCGGTTTTGTTAGTTTATTATGAATTATATCTACTTTGAGAGCTAAAGATTGCATTTTTAAATCCCTAATCTGGTGTATTAGTTGAACTCTCTTGGAAAAAATTTCCCACCCTTTTTTCCCCTTTTTATTGGCAGAGTCCCCTGTTTTAATTTTCTTTTTCTATTTTTTTTTAACGCATGTGGACTATATTCAACTTTCTCCCTTTTCTTTCAATGATGCTCCCCCTCTCTCGCACTTTTCCATTCTAGTTATGAATCTCTCTCTCTCTCTCTCCCTCCCTCCCCGAAGTTGGTTTTGAGTCATTAAGAGAGAAATCAATGAAGTAAGCAATGGTGTCAGCAGAACTGCACTGGCCAACCAATTGCAGTTCACACTCACCCATAATCTCTCTCTCCCTTCTTCCTTTTCCCCAACATTTTTCTTTTAAAAATTAATTTCCCCTTCTCTGCTTTTCCATTTCCTGAGGTTTATGTATTGAAAATTTGGTCAATTATCAAATTCCTTAAAAAAATAATTGTGGGGTTTTGGCTAAAAGCAAAAATTTTCACTTTTTTTATTTTACACATTTTGATTGGTAAAAAACTAAAAGGGTGTGTTGGGGTATTGGCGGAATTTGCGCAGGTAATGACGAATGGAAGGTTCAAGAGTGTGAAGCACAGAGTCTTTGCAGATGGAACAAAATCTAGGTATTCCATGATCTACTTTGGAGGACCACCTTTGAAATCAAAACTTAATGCTTTGCCTTCATTGATGAAAGCTGGAGAGCAAAGCTTGTACAAGGAGTTCACATGGGAAGAATACAAAAAATCTGCTTTCAAGTCAAGGTTGGGTGATGATAGGCTTAGTCTCTTTGAGGCTAGCGCCATTGCTGGAAGATAATTTTGTTGATTTTGAGATGTTTTTTTCGATAGGCTTAGTCTCTTTGAGGCTAGTGCCATTGCTGGAAGATAATTTTGTTGATTTTGAAATGTTTTTTTCCCACCTGAAGAAATGGTGCCTAGTGGGTAGTGTGCAGGTCTCTTTTTTTGCTTTATAAAAATGAAAATGTTGACTCAGCTTGCTATAGATGGAAAGCCCGTAGGTTGTTTCTCTCTCACTCTCTCTCTCTCCCTATCATGTTTTCTTTTCCTCTTTTTGAGGATCTTCTTATGTTACCTTACAACAGCTATCCCTTCTTTCTACCATCAATGCTATTATGTTTGTTCATCATCAACGATTCATCATTGTGTCATCAACATGCAACTTCAATGGCTTTGTCAACTTTGCATAAATGCCCCTATATCTTATCATGTTATTTAACTTCAAAATGCCCTCCCCCATCACAAATTTGAAGTACCACTACCCACATTGTATATGACCAATGTTTCACAAATGAACACTTTCATGCTATATCGGGTGTAAAAAATTTATAAGATATTTATTCAAATAATAAACATGAATAAGGAGTATAAAATTATAATTAAGTGAATACATAAATATATATAGATCATAAATATCAATTGAATTAAAAAAAAAAAAATTGAAGAGGTACAATTACCCGTTCACGGTCCTAGATAGGTCCGCCCCAGGCTAATTACCCAATTATCATTTTCTTGTTTGTCAGTTCATTAGATGCAGGCTCAAAACTAAGCCTCTTATATCAAAAGAAAATGCATTGTAAGACGAATTCGTTGATATAGTGGTTGAGACTTAGCAAAGTCATTCAAGAAAAATAGGCAATTAATTGAGATGAAGAAATAGTGCTTTTTTTTCCTATTTTTTAAAAAACTATTAAAATAATTATCAAATTCTCTCGTCAAAACTATCGATTCGATTGGTTTTTATTGAAAATAATTCAATTTTTGTATTCGGTCGAGATTAATTATTTGTGAATAGTAAATATTAAGTTTTATATCGATTTAATTTTTTGGACGTAATCATAAATATGGAAAATTTTTTTTCTTAACAGTTAATTTTTAAGATAAAAATTAAATTATTTTCCATTCTTGCTATTTTATGCTAAACAATCCGTGACGCATCGTAAAATAACTTAATCCGGCAAGAGCAATGGCTTCATCTAAATGGTCTTTTTCAAGTTTTTGATTTGAAAATCTCATTTTGATTTATTTTATACCCATTTATTTCTATTTTATTTTGTTTTATCTCTAATAGGTTTTTTTTTTAGGGAAAACAACAAAATATTTTATATAATTTGCCTTTTTGACAACTAGACCCTCAAGATTTTAAAAATGGGAAAAAGGCTCTCATACTTTATACCTTTTTTTCACAAACTGCACTGCTCATCACTTTATGACATATGGGCGAGTACACTGCACTGCACCATTTTTTATTTTTTATTTTTTGTGGTTACATGAGCCTACACCATTTCTATTATCATTCTCATCCTCAAATTTCTAACTTATTAATTTTCTAACAATTTTTATTTTTTTAATTCTTTGATTACTTTCAAAACTTTCATGGTAACCCCTGATCGATTGCAAGGTTCATTCCTTGTGGGTCTATTGATAAAAAGAAAATAGTTGCATTATCAAAGTAAAGGATTACTAATTTGCTCATTAATTAAATTACAGAAATTTTATGCCAGTTTTAAAACTCATGAGGGATTCTTTTTTATATAGCCCTATTTTTTTTTTAGTATAAGGAGATGCAATCAAATATGATTGAATCGGAGAGAGAAAAATAGAAGCGAGATAGTTCTACCGCTTGAGTTGTCTCTGGGGACTTTTATATAACGTCATCTTTAAATAAAATGCTTTTTGTAGAAAATATAAATTTTTGTCCAAATTTTCACTAGATTACTAATTTTTTATATTCAAAACTCATCTGATTTGGACATAAACTACACTCAAATTTGCCAAACAAGCCTTAGTGTTTTAATTAAAACAAAGCATTGCGATTTAATTAATTAAAAAAAAAAAACAAGCCTTAGTGTGCCTTCATTGTCAACTCCTAAAAACGATAGAGTTTGGTTCCAATAATGTTTCAATCAGAAAGTAAATCAAAAATAAAATAAAATAATTTATACACATAATATAATATTCTTGACACCCCTTGAATTGTGGAATCATGTCAAGAAGTTCCTTTCTCGTTGGCAACATGAAAATACCTAAAATCTGGGCCCATAGAAAAGGTCATCTCATGCATTGTATAATTGTGAAATTTTATTTAAAAAAATTGATATTTTTTGTGAAAATACAATTAAAAATTCATTGATTTCCAATTAGAGGAATGAAGAGAACTAAAGATTTAAAAATAAAAATTCAGATTTAAATTACACAAAAGGAAATTGTTTTGAGATCCAAATCACTTGATTTACTATCTAACTAAATCCTAAAAATGGGAAAAATGATTGGAATAAAATAATTTGAAAATCATTAAAAAAACAAATCTCTTTTTTTAATTAACGATTGATATCCAATAATTATAATTGATTCGACTAAATTTAATTTAAATTGAATTAAACTTTTAAAAAACAAATCATAAATAATAATTAGGCCTTGTAATTGAAATAATTCATTCTCGGATCCTAAGTATAGAAAGAGAAGCCGTTCAAAGTGAAAAACAATGTACACTTTTCTTCTTATAAAAGAATATGATGCTAATCCAGCTTGGATATGATTTTTCTGTGATTCTTGAGTATTGAGCATTGATATTTATAATTCTGCAACTGTTGAAAAATCATTCAACAGCTGCTTACAATGATTATACTATTAGGATCTTTTGAAAATTTGGTCGACCTCTCCTCTAACCTAAAGGCCAGTCTCAATCCACACGTATGAAAGAATTTAGGATATTAACTGATAATCAATTTAATAGATAAAAATATTATATTTTTAATTAAATTTAAGAGATTTTTTTTTTTAAATTAGATCTGATAAAAATTATATCAAATTAATTAAAATATAATTTTAAATACCAATTGATTATTTAAAAAACAAAGAAAGGGTTTAGGGATGAATCTTTTGACAACATTTTTTATATATATATATATAAAAATATAATCAAATAAAATCAAATAAATAAAAAATAAAGAGATTCTACTTTTAGAGGGACTTTGACAGCATTCCTTTCATTTGCAGAACATTGATGATAAAAAAAATACAGTATGTACAAGCAAGAAATGTTCCATCAATTGAGGCCTTGACGCAATAACACTCTTTTCTTTCTTCCTTCTATAATTTATTGATGCTGAGAAATTCGTTTGTAGGGTAGGAAGCAAAGAATCAATGAGTGATCACAATGACTGGCTTTGGCCATGTTTTCAATGCCCCCCCCCCCCTTTCCAAATTATTTTATGAGGTAATTTTTGATGCCTTTCTTAGTACATTAATTTCTCCTTTTCTTATAATTGATTTTTTTCCATTTTTTCCCCATTATTCCATCACAATATTTCATTATTCATTTTAGCTCATAATAATTCTGATAATGTTGTATGTTAGGATGGGGAGAAGTTTTTTTTTTCTTAATTATATGTATTACAGCAGAATTTTATATTTTGTGAAAAGTTATATACAAAGATAGCATATATTTTGAAGATACTATTTTTTAAATTAAATTTTGGTTTTGAAATAATTTCGATATTATATTAAAAGAGAATTTATTTAATATCTTAAAAATTAATAATTAAGATATATTAATATATTAAAATTAAATTAATTGATGTGAAAATTTAAGATAAAATAGGTGGCTTTTGAATTTTGTCTCAATAGTGTCTTCCCCGAGGCTCATTCAGGCCTACAAATCGCATTGCCCGAGGATTCCTGGGCTTGCTTGATCTATCATTCACTCGCTTCCTGCACGACAGCGCACAAGAGTGTACCATTATGTGCTCACATTGACAAGATTGAGATGCCGAGAAGTAAGAGAAATTTTGTAGAGAGAGAGAGAGAGAGAGAGAGAGAGAGATAGAGAGAAAGAGAGAGAGAGAGAGAGAGATAGAGAGAAAGAGAGAGAGAGATCAAGGAGGTATGGACCAAATTTTAGTGTCATCGTGTTCTAATTTTGAGTCTTTAAATTTGATTGCATGGAGTTATAATCTAAGGAGAGCGGGCTACGTGGTGTTGGCCTACCCCCTCAATGATAGATTCACTGCACATGCAAGGACCTTAATGTCCCCATAGCCCACACCTTTATTTCCCCAGCAACCTCAAAACTCTTCCTTTTCTCTTTTATGTTGCCAAAAGGCATAATATCTACTTTCGTGCAAGACAAGATATGCTGAAGATCATAAATTCTGAGTCGAAATCATTTGACAAGATCATGAATGACATATAAGTGAGACAATGGGACTTAAATTTTTTAAATTAAAATTTTAAGAATAAAAAAATAAATAATATATTCAATCAAATTATGCAAATAAAATTTAGAGATCGACTGTGACAAGTAAACCATTTAAAAAAATCATTTGACAAGATCTCACTAATATAGACTCTAATACAGTGGTCTGGCGGAAAAGCAAGAGGATGTCCTTGGCAGAGGACATTAAATGAGTTTGCAGTTTCAGTTACTTAAGATTCGGGACAGAGCAAGTCACATCATCAGTTATCAGAGAGGAAGGACATGGAAATAACTGATGTGAAAGCACTCCGTTTGAAAGTTACTCTTATTATCCATAGGGAAACACCCACATTTGGATATATATAGGCAAGCATGGCTGCTCTCTCTGGTCTGAGCACTCTGTCCTGTTTCCTGGAACCCCCCCTTTACCCTCTTCAAAATTGGTGATTCTTTTTGCTCTTTAGGTCATGGGTTAGACTCACCAATCAGCTCTGCTTGTCAATCTACTCAGATGCGGTCTGATCTAGGGTCTGGACTCAGTCGAGTTAAGTCATGTTAAGTTTAAATATTTAAACTCTAAATTTAGGTCTTGTAAGTCAGACCTGGTCACCTAGCCGATTCAGCCTTGGACCAAACCTTGATTGGCCCAGTTTTAATTGGACTTGAATCGGCCATGATTTTTAGGTACTAAATTAAATTAAAATTATTAAAATTACTGTCCATTATAGTATACAAAATACAAAATCACTTATTTCAGTTTTTGAACATTATATAGGAAGATAAAAGCTTCACTAATTGGAATGATTAACTAACTAACTATAATTAACTAACTAGTAAACTCCTAAACGTCTCGCCTTCCACTCCTAATCTACCCCTTTACATTGTTATTATTCCTATTGCTATCATTTGTATATATCCTAGCACTCTCCATTAATTTCTATGAGAAATCATAAGAGAAAGAGTAGGTGTCAATCCCTCTCATCTCTCTTTCGATAAAATCAAGAGCGAGAAATTGAAAATTATCCCAATCTCTTGACATTAAAAAATTATTTATTAGTTGGAATATAGTTCTGTATATCAGTGATATTATAAAGAGAGACAAAAAACCCTTTATTGCAAAAAAGAAAAGTTGTTTTTTTTTTCCCCTCCAATTAAGCCGTACTAAAATAAAGAAAAATTTTGGAAAAATTAAAAAAACAGAAACAATTTTTGAAAAAAAATGAGACCGGTTTTCACAATTTTGATCCCGATTTTGCTTGTGGACTCAAGTTCTCCGTTTCTGGCCCATAGACATCATTCAAGATAAAAAAGGCCCGATTTGAGCTCATCGCTATTTATGTGATTTGTACTAAATATTTTTTATAAGTAGAAGCATCCATTAGAAGGGTTAGGTTAACATAAAAAAGTAAACTTCTCGACTAGTACAAGCATCCTTAATGCTCCTTCTAGTTAGACTTTAAGAGTAGTATTACTCTATAATTAACTTTTTTTCTTCCTTTTGAAGTAATTTTAGAATTTGTATTATATAGTGAATTTTTATGTCTCTAGATTACGTACAAGTGATAATCTCTATTTTTATTTTCATTTCTTTTATTCGATTTTATTTGATTGCATCTCTTTATACCAAAAAGGAAAAAGAAAAAGAATTTATATCGTACAAGTAGCAAGTGGTTTATACTTTAGGAAGGGAAAATCTCTCAAAATCAGTGGCGAAATGGAAGAGCAACTTACCTTTGGTCAAATGCTTCCCTTTCTATTTCCAATTTTGCTCCGTGGTCTCGTATTCTCATTCTTTTATTATTTTTATATGTATTTTTTCTCGAATTTTTTATATTTTAAAAAGAAGAAAAAAAGAGAAAAAAAAAAAAAAAAAAAGAAAAGAAAGAGGAGAGATAAAAAAAAAAAAAAAAAAAAAAAAAAGAAGAAAAAAAAAGAAAGAAAAAGAAAAAAAAAAGAAAAAAACCAGCCAAAAAAATGGAAAAAAAAAAAAAAAAAAAAAAAAAAAAAAAAAAAAAAAAAAATATGTTATCTTAGTTTTACTTGGTGGGCATGCGAGGTGCAGATGCCTTCTAAAATTTTGGAAAAGAAAAAATTATGTATGTATGTTTTAGGAGTTATTTAGTAAATATGCTAAAAGTCTTAAACTGATCCCTAAAGATTTTGAAAATGTCAAAATCTTTTAACATCCTGTCCCTACAAATGCACGTACTTGTAAATTCAAAATCCTATATTTATAATTTTTATTATTATTATTAGAGATGTTCTGAAAATGTCCGCCATTAATGAAATAGCTCAACAGATGATATATTTCTTATTTATGTCTAAAAATATCATGTATTTTCTAGAAGTAGAGAATGACTATTCTTATTAGAGGGTGAGTCTTGACGTAACGGCGGAGTTGCTCATTTGATGATGGGTTCGAAACATGAAAACATACCCTTTATAAAAATGCAATGGGAAAATTGTATATATATATATATGCCAACCCTCACCCTTCATTTCACTAAGCCGGAGAGTAGTTAGTACAACGGGTTAATCCCTTCTAGAGAATGGCTATTCTTGTTCCACCTAAAATTCTCTCTATTTCGGACACAACTATGAACGGGAGAGAGACAACTCTTTAATACTTTATGGCACGAAAGAAAGAACATTCTAAGCATGAAATTGAAATGCCCACAAAGAGAACAATAGTGAGGATCTTCTTTATTCCTCAACCTTAGATATGGAACATGAATGAAAGTACAAAGAATGGAGAATTGAATAGGTTACTTTCATGCACCAACACCACAACTTGCATGATTCCTTGAGGAAATGAAAAAGGACGTCTCATATCAAAAGGCAAGTTATAAAAAGAAGGGTTCCACAATTTCCACTTGACCTGGAAGAATAAAAGTCCCTGTGTTTTGGGAAGTGCCTCGATCGTTTATTATTGGTTGATAGCAACTAGGTAGTGAACCCCAGCTAACCATAAGCTAACATAGATGTTGAATGGCCAAACTTAGAATTCCTTGCCCCCTCTTGCACGAGTGATTGCGCCATGTTTTCTTTCTATCGTTCACAGAGAGAGAGAGAGGTTGAAATCTCGCTTCACCTACGAGGGGTGTTGAGTGTTTTAGAGAGAGAGAGAGAACCGAACTTTTGACACTTTGTTGGACTTGGACCCTCAATTTTAGTAGATTTTTTTTTTCAATGATCAGAATCCAGATTGTGCCGACTAATCCAGTCTGGGAACTATGGTGTCTGTTATGGGGTTGACTCTCTCAAATTCTTTTTCTCTATTATTAGGACTCGAACTCGAGACATCTGATTAAGGGAATAGAGTGTTCGACCATTCAATTCAAAAGAATTTGATTTAGTAGATTGTTTTGATTCTAATTTTTTTTATCTTCATAAGCATTTCAATTTTGAAACAAACAAAATTTGATTCAAAATAATAAATAGGTTAAAATCATAATTATCAGAGGGGAATTGATTCTTACAATCGAATGAATTAATAGATTTGACACATAATGTCTTTTGAGATCTCGTATTCAAACCTTTATGGGTATACGTATTTTCACATTTTTTACGATTGCTATATAATAAAAAAATAAAAACATTTGACACTTAATATCTTCCTATCATGGATTGGCTAACTTCACATATGTAAAGTAATCTGCATATAGCGTGATATTAAAAGAAATCGATTACTATTATAAAAATTAACTATTAAAATAAAAATTCTCTTATTTATATATCATATTCTGGATATTAATTTTATCGAATATAAAATTTAAAGGTAATTTTAGAGAATGATTGTTTTTTTTTTTAATGTACTTCTATAATTTTAGGATTTTCATAAATCTTGGCCAAATCTCGAGGTATGGTGAGACTCTACCCGGTCCGAGCTGGAGCAAGACGAGAATTGATACCATTTTAGTCTACCATGGCTATGATCTCCCTTCTTTTTTTCCCCCCTTATTTTCATTCATTCTCTCAAGATCAAGTGAGATGTGATCAGGATCTCCAAGTCTCTTCATGTTATATTTCTGAACTTTTATTCTTTTCTAATGGGAACTTTGTCTTGGGGACATTTTGTTTCCCTCCTTTCCGGGTTCAATATGACCAACTTTTTGGGGTAAAACCAACCCAATCGAATATCAGCTCTCCTATTTTTATTGGTTTTTGGTTTTTTTTTTTTAAATAACCAATCGGGATCCATTGTCAGACCTAATTTAGGGGACTTCCAACATTGTATTTTTCACTTTTAAGTTTTAAATCTGAGATTTGATTAAGTGACATAACATTCTTATTCAATAGACTAACTGTCGGTTGGTATTAACTCTCCTATCCTAGTGTAAGAGGATAACTATCATAGCACATTTATCACCTAGGCCACTTGAGGGTTGTTCTGTTCAAAAAAGTTTAGGTAAAGAAAATTTTGACCCCATGTTTTCAAAACCTGATTCACTCTGATTAAAGAAATATTATAAATAAAATAAAATAAAATAAATATAAGTCGTTAATCGATTTATGCAGCTAATAATGCTTCTATTTCGTAAAACTACGGTTAAGTTTAAATCCTATTTAAAAGGTTTTACCGGCCAAAAGAAATCTAATATGTAACCTAATTGTGTAGGTCAATGACTTTAGACTCATAGGTCCAAAGAAAGTTAGGGTTTAGGTATGGTTTTCCCCCACTTTTCTAAGTGCCCATTGAGCCAAGACATTAGTGTTGGACGCATTCCAGTTGGCATGACCCATAGCCTAATTTAGGTGGTGCTCGCCTGCCTAAGGGTGGTAGGGTGGGTCAAATCTAATCTTTGGACCCAATGGGGATGCCTAAGATAGTCCAGAATGACTAATACTGATTGGAGGATTGAAATTGCATAGACATTTACAGGCGCAGGCATCACGGCTTGTGAGAAAAGTAATACATATGCTACCCCAAAGGATAAAGGCAAGGCCCACAATGGCAACTATAGATGTATTCTAAAATATAGCCTTTTTCTTTTTGGAATGCAGCCAGATTTGAATCCCAAATCATAGGATTTGAGGAGAGAAGATGTGATCACTAAGTTATCCCCTTGGAGAGTAAAATATAGCCTTCTTCATAGTTATATCCATACATTTATGGTTTTTTTTTTTTTTTTTTTTTTTTGATATAAGGAGATTCAACCAAGCAGAATTAAATCAAGAAAAAGAAGACGAAAGTAAAGAAGTTTTACCACTTGGATTTGTCTTGGGGACACATTTACGTATAGATACAGTGTAATGAATCCCACCCCTTATACAATTTGATGTAAAAGTCTCTTTCTCTCAAAATTTATTTCCAAAGAAACCCAAAATTTTGTGGATCGTTTCTTTTGTGGATGGGCCGAAAACTCAATTAAGTTCAAGAGCCCACAAACTGATTGTGCCTTCAAAATCATATCGAGGGAACCAAGTCTAGGCTGGAGCTGACAAAGCCCAATTTTATGGCTCATTGTTGTGGGGAGATTAATATCCGCATCAAAAGTTTACTTGGATTGGGCCCCGTTACTACTTGATATCAGCCGAAAGGCTGAAAAAGGTATGGACATGTGACAACAAAATTATCTAAATATGAAAGAAAAAGAAGAAGCCTGTGGTCCTCTCACATTTTTGGGATTTTTTTTTTTATTCAACTCATTCCTCTTTCTTTACCATTTTTTTTCATTCGACTATTTCTTCTTTCTTTTTTTTTTTTTAACTCGATTTTGCTTTTTGCTTAGATTCTTTATTTTTTTAAACATAAGTTTTTTTCATTTTATTTTACTTGGCCCTATTTGTTGATCACAATTTTTTAAAAAAGTGTTTTTGTCATGTTCTTCCTCTTTTTTTGGATTCCCTTTTTGGTTCAGATCCTTTCATTTTTTATTTTTTCCCTATTTTTCACTTAAATTTTTTTTAACATAGTTTTTCCTTTTTTTTTGCCCTATTTGTCGATGATGCGCTCGGATGGTCGTTTCTTTATTTTTAGACCATAGTTTTTTTCATTTAAATCATTCCTCTTTTTTTAACCATTTTTTTCATTCAATCCTTTCCACTTTTTATTTTTTAATTCGATTATTTTTCCCCGAAGTCCTTCATTTTTTGGCACATAGATTTTTTTCCTTTTTTGCCCCACTTGTTCATTCATGTTCTTGCTCTTTTCTTTCACCCGATCTTTTTTTTTTCTTTTTTTTTTTGCTCGAGTCTTTCATTTTTTGAACATAAATTTTTCCCATTTTGTTTTTTTTTTTTTTTTTGCCCTACGAATTATCATCTTTTTATTTTTAAACTATAGTTTTTTTCACTCAGATCCTTACTCTTTTTATTTTTGACCATTTTTTCTTTTCTTTTTTTTTTTTACCCTTTTTCCCTTAAGTTCTTCATTTTTTGGGATATAGATTTTTTTCCTTTTTTTTGCTTCACTTGTTCATTTAGGTCTTTGCTCTTTTTTTTGACCTAGTTTTTTTTTCTCACTTGAATTCTACATCTTTTTTAAACATAGGTTTTTTTTTTTTTTTCTTTTTTTGTCCTATGGATTGTCATTTCTTTATTTTTAGACTATAGCATTTTTTTTCCCATGACTCTTTTGTCTCTTAAATCCTTTATTTTTTTTTACATAGATTTTTCCATTTTTATTTTTTTGGTCCCACGAATCATTGTTCCATTATTTTTATTGTCTTTTTACTCCACTTATTGCCCTTTTTTATCTCATTCGTTGGCTTTTTTTAAAAAGCCAGTGGTTAGCCTCTTTTTTTCTGTCATTAATATATGTTATATTTTTCATTGATTTAAACAATAATTTAATTTAGATATTAAGTTAATTATAGATCTAACAAATATTTGTATAATAAAAAAATATAATCTACATATTATGGGAACTCACGCTAAGTATAAAAGAAAAAGGTTATTAGATATGGTTGTTCTCTCATGTGTTTAACATGTGACCTCTCTCTAAGGAAGTCAAAAAGTTGTCCGAACCTATACATGTCCTTGTTTAGCATTTTTTCACCATTTCCACCTGCCACTTTACTTATAAGATTTAGATATCCGTTTAAAATTTTAGATCTGAACATGTTTAAGTAAAGTACGCATCAAAGGTAAGATTGATACAAGACGTTTTGGTTTTAAAATTTAAAAACTCTTAAATTTGTTAAAGGTGATTTTAAAATTGTCGAAATAATCCATTATAATCGAAAATTTAATATTTTGGATTGTACTATTCACAATTTGATAATTACATTATAAACTTAATAAATTATGTTAACAAATAAGATTTTGATGATGATCAAATCGAAAGAACATGTAAGTGGAAAATATGTTATGGAATTAAAGAGATTTACCTGAAAAATAGGCCGCTAAGTATAATCTAGACAACTGAATAAGCCCAGACGATCGGCCAAATGATTTTACGGTAAACCAAGCTCACGTAGCTAACCACATGAGCAGCGTGGTCAACCGTGTCCGCACATGCGCATAGGCTGCCAGTTGCGCACTTAGCATGGTTAAGCTCATGCAGTTAACTGCATGAGCAACATGGCCAACCATGTGCGCTAAGTGCGCACAACATGATTAGCTGTGCATTTTGCACGGTAGATCGTATGTGCACATGCTCACAGTTGGTCAATCACGCATGCAGCGCAGTAAGCCTGTAATTAAATGAGCGTAGGCGGCCATCTGTGTGCTTAGCGCAGTAAACTGTGCACTCACACTACCTAGCCGCGAGCACTATAAAGTGCTCAAGTGGCCAACCGCATGCACATAGGGTGCATGAGCAGTAAATCGCATGATTGCGCGGTAGGCCACGTGCGCTTTAGCACACACATGCAGTAGAACGCAAACGTAGGCAATTAACTGTGAGCGCACAAGTACGCCCAAGTGATCAACAGCTTAACACAAACGGCCAACCACAGATGACTTAGGATGCTAAAACTGTCAACCATTTAGCACAGGTGGCTAACTGCAAGTTACACAAACGATAAACCATTACACATGAACGGTCCATCTAATACACCTGATTTACTCATACGGCAAACCAAAAGCTCAAACGGTAAACTACTAAAATCAAATATGCTTCTTTGGTCGACCGAACCAAGTAACATGGTTGACCAAAACTCTTATACTTCAGAGACTAGCTCATCTTGGTCAACCATTTGTACATACATGCACAATAAAAATATTTGTTGAAGGTTTACAAACTAATGACATGGATCAATCAAATTCCTTTTTTTTTTTTGAATTCAAAGTCATCATACTACATTGTTTTAAAAATCTCTCTTTGTTGTCAAGCTAACATTCCCATTGCAGCAAAAAGACGGTTCAAATCTTTTTTAAGATAGGATTTGCTTGACAGAAATAAGTAAACAACTACTTTAAGGATGATAACGAGCAAATGTATTAATTGAGAAGCAGCCAAAAACACTAATTGAGGAAGGTGAGGAGCATTTAGCTCCAATCGTTTGAATCCACCTACCACCCAATGGTATTCTTAAAGAAAACTTTAAATATCAAAGTTAATGAAGAACAGAGTGATGAGGAAATTAAGGGAAAGAACTACTATTGCGAGCAAAGACCATCTCATAAAACATTCTTACTCTGCCACTCGTGAACACATTGCATTAAAAACTAATTCTGTAATCTTTCTTTGTGTTCTTTAAAAAATTTGTACAATAATGTCTTCTGATCTGAGGAACACCCTCTGTAATTTCTTTATGCTCAATTTCATTATATCCGAGAATTATCCTCACACTCTGTAATACTCTTGTAACTTAAGGAAGTCTAAACATCGTGTGGGATCACGATCAGGGTTTTGAGAGAGAAAGTACTTCGCAGAGAAATATTTGTAAGGTTTCACTTGCACTTGTAAGCAAATGGGTTGAAAGATTTCACTTACACTAATAAGCAAGTGGGTTGAAGGTTTCACTTGCATCCATAAGCAAGTGAGTTGTGCAAGTTTCGTTTGCACCTGTGAAACAAGTGGATTATACTATTAGGAGTAATAGTGAAAATTTAGAAGGGTTGCCGGGGAGTTGACGTATTTCAGGTTGGTAGAACTGCTATAAAAATCTTTATGTTTGATCTCCATTTTACTTTCAGTTTCTTAATCTTGCCTTCTCAACTTTATTTAGTTAAAAAAATTAAAAATTCAAAAAACAACTATTCATTCCCCTCTAATTGTTTTACCAATTATAATTATTTTTTATTATTTCTTTTCGCAGTAGATACCACGCAATGCGCAGTATATTCGCCACCTACTAGTTGGATTGTAATCTTATGGCATTAATGCCTTTATCTATTCAAACGCTTTTCTTGATCCAGTGATTAGACACTAATATTCTTTATATAAAATCTCATGTGTGAAAAAAAGTAGTTGCGGAAAGATTTGTCCCATAAGGAATCAATTTATTTTGAACTGGATTTAATCGGATTTAACATGATTATCACACATCGATGATTTATTTAAAAAAAATTTATTTATATAAGTAGACTTGCCCACAGTAATAGTACCAATAATTAGTCTTAGAAATGAAAAAGATTTATGGCCTATAGTAAAGATCCATGGTTTTAGTGGGAGGACATTGAACCCTATTTTTAAATTTCGAATTTGAGTATTGGAAATGAAAAATAGACGTTACAAGAGTCAATCTCTATATTAGACTCCACAGTTACTCGACTTAGATTAATCAAGTTTCTGGATACCCGTGATCAAATAAAAAAAAAAAAAAGATTTATGGCCTATAGGATGAGTGCCAGTACGTGACTTTTTGACTTCACCCTGTCTTATCTATTTTCTTTAAAAAAAAAAAAAAAAAAACTATGTGCAAAATATTTCTGGTATGGATGTATTACCATATAGGGATAGATCGAGGGAAGCAAATGACTTCCTTGAGGATAAAGTTAAACCCTTGAGCTCCTTACAGCATTCTCTCATGGATGAGAGTCTGAATTCCTTAAATTGTGGAATTGGAACTACAGGTGCATTTCCAAATCCAAATATGATGTTTGTATCCTTGGAATTTCAAATGCATATGGAATTTCCGGTATTTTATTGTCATTCTGGTTGTGAGTTGTGAGTAATGTGAGGGCGATTGATGCAATATGATTTCCTAAAATACATTTTCTTTTCTTCAACAATTTAATATTGGTCGGTTTCATAAAATCATATGAAAACTCTCAAACAATTCACCATGGTAACAAGATACGATGTAAGTAATATAGTTAGTAAGGGAATGTATTTTGACATATTTATATAATCATACAATATAAACGGGTTTGTAATTAGTAAATTGTACATTTTTATTAAAAATTTTATTTTAATTGAAAAATTTTATCTTAGATTAAATTGAAACAAAATGAGGAGCATGTTTTTCCCGATAACACATGCATAATGAAGAGAGACAGGGTTACAATTGCAAGAAGTATCTAGAATTTGAATTTTGAAAATAAAAAAATAGATATTATGAGAGTTAGTTCGTAAATTAGATTCGCTCGAATACTGATATTAAGTTTAAAAAATTACAAGAAACATCAACATTAATAACGCTGAGATCAGACACATTCAAAGATTGTTGAGTAGATTAAAGTAGTAGGACTCTTTCTAGAGAATCCAATACGCGTGAAGATGATTTTACTAAATTAGGTAATCTCTTTAGATTTCTTTTTTGAGTACTTTTTTCCTAGTATGGATGGTCTCTCCATCGCAATAAGTTTTTTTTTTATTTTAGAGTTTCATCCCAATTAATTCGGATCAATTTACTGTCGGATCTTTTTTAGGAGAGATCTCTCAATATAATTTTTTTTTGTATTTATAAGGAGTCGAACTTATAATCATAATTAAAAGAAATTAACTCTTTTTCAACCGAATCAACCAACATTGGTCTCAATCACAATAAGTTGGTATAGCTTCTACCCTACTCAAAATTATATTAGTTCATTTTTCACAAAGAAAAGAAAGAGGTGAATTGGTACTTTTTAAGGTAGGCATGATTATTGAATTAGATAAAAGGAGATAATTGTATTGGTAACCTCTATCATTTATATTCATAATAAAAAAAATTATATATTGCTTTTGAAATTTATTACCAAATACTTTTAAATTTTATATCTTTAATAAGATTAGAATAATAAAATGGATTCAAATATATTTTTATGCTTTAATAAAAAATTTCTATGGTCTTGCAATAAAAAATAATTTGTTGATGAATAATATTTAAATTCACGTGTCTTTCCCGTGTCACGTGCTGGAGCTTATAGACGGCGTTTATTAGCGTCAGCAATAAATCAAATTGAATTGTTGAGTCTCTGAGGTCTTTGTCCATTAATTTGACAGCGAAACCGGACACTGAACGCTCTCTCTCTCTCTCTCTCTCTCTCTCTCTCCCCATTTTCAATCCTGCACATGCTTTCTTCTTCTGCTTCTCTGTCCTCTGTATAGTGAATTGTATCGATTCCATCAAATTCTAGAGAGAGAGAGAGAGAGAGAGAGAGAGAGAGAGAGAGAGATGAGAAGTTGAAATCTCGCTTCACCTACATGGAGTGTTGAGTGTTTGAGAGAGAGAGAGAGAGAGCTTTAGTTAAGAGATCTCTCTTTTCGCTCTTCTTCTCTCTCCAGATTTCTTTCATCAATGGCCGATGAACCTTTACTCACTCGCTGGTCTTTCGAGGTATATTCTCTCCCTCTCTGTATGATTCAATTGAATTTATTTACAGTCTCTAATTAATCTCAATGTTCCTTTAATTAATTTATCCGATAATCAGTGCGTTACTGTTGACCTTGAAATTTATTCTGATTGATCTTTCAATTGTTGATAATTCACATTGGCACTATTAATTGTTGTTCTGTGTTTTGTTAATTTAGCCATTCGGCTTCTTTAGATTATTAGTTGCTATGGTAATTCTCTTTTTTTTTGATTGGAATGAGCAGTGGGTGTATGTTTAACTTGTAGAAAAATGGTGTTAATTTACTCCAGTTTGGTATTCTAAAGGATTTCGAACTGTTTTACGATATAAAGTTTGGAAGAAAAAGGGAGAAGAAGGATCAAAATATGACATCCAATGCTCAAACTAACAACACCAGAGCAGTTTCTAACGGGAATTTTGCAAATGGAAATGGTCATGTCAACAATTCCTCTGATGCTGCAATTTATGAGCAATATCGGATTCAGGTAAATTCAGGTTTTTGTGTTAGTGGATGTCTAGTGTAATGTGGATTTTAGTGGGAAATGTTATGCTCTGCGATCCACATTATCATCAAAAGTTCTGTGGGAAGTGGAGAATAGCATTGCCCTTTGTAGTTCTAGAGAGATTAAGTGGAACGTTGTGTCTTTTTGCAGGAGAGAAGGGGTGGAGCACAGTCTAATGGGGGTTCATCCAACAGAATTGTTGAGAAACCGTATGGCTATATTGATAAAACCTGCATTGCCCCTTTTCAGTATCTGTTTGTTTTGTTTACGCAGTTTATTTGCATCTGTTTATTTGCCAGTATGTTTCCTAGTGTGGTAGGATTAGTGAGGCCTGGTGGAAACAATGTTTGGTTAAATGCAATTAAGATTTAGTTGGCTAGTTTTAGCATGTTAATATCTGAATCATTTCTTGCATGAATGGAGATTTTAGTGGCCGATAAGATAACGAGACCGAAGATGTGGAGATACGTTCATATATATACATTACTTGCTCAATGAACAATTGTTTGACTACATAATAGTTTGAATTATGTTTTCCTTTTTGCCAATGAGTTCACTAATTGTGAAGGTCTGTAAGGATTTTATTCTATACAGTAGGGCGGGGATGAATGCTAGATTTTCTATTCTGAACTTACTTTCTATGTGGTGCCTTCAATCCTCAGATCTCCAGTGGCAGGAGCATCATTGACTGAGCTGCCTTTTCAAATATGGTATTAATGTAGTTTGGCAATGGGTACATAGCACATGCCACTTTCCGCTTATTTGGAAAATCTCAAAATTATAGTTTTCTAGCGATGCACAAGATGCACCTGGAACTCATAAAGAATCCTCTTTGACTATATATATGAATTACAGAAGAATGTTGGCAACTCTTTTCCACCATACAAAGCATTTATTATAGTTTGTCAAATAATGTAAAGTGCACCCTGTGTGCGTTTCATTTGGAAAAGCATTTGGTTTCTTTTGGCGACTCAATGATCTTGGCATTGGTGAAGAATCTTGAGGAGTTTCTGTCTGGTAATATGGTGGCACTATTGTCCACTATAAAAGGTACAAGGATGTAGCTGAAATGTACTGCAGTAGTCAGGCCTAACAGCACTAGGCCGATGTGTCCATTGAGCATGGGGTGTTATAATTGGTCGGTACCTAGTGTGTGCTGGTAAAGCAAGTACTAGGAGATTTTTATGGGATATGGACCTTCAGAAATTTTTGTGCACTGCTCTTATGATTCAAAGCTAGAAATTTATATAAAAAGTACGAATCCCTTGGAAGAATTTGACGTAAATAGGCATATATTAAAGGCTTGCCTGAACCACAATTGTAGGATCTTGTAGTTGATGTGTGGCTTTAGTTTGCTTTTTTGAAAGACTTGAAGTTAATGATAATACATGAAATGCATGAGTTGGGAAACTGATTTCCTTTTAGCTTATAGAAGTTTAGACTTTAGGGTTTTAACCATTTTTCTTTTCTTCTTGGTTCAAAGGTGATGTGGGTTTGAAGCTTTTGAAGTATTGCCATTCAAGTATGAAGGCGTCAAGTTGAGTGACCTTGGACGTTTTTAGTCATGTGAGAATATATTGACCAAACAATTATAAGAGGTTAAGAGCACTTCCTAATCCCTACTTAGACCTGCTTGATACAGATTAGTCCTTGTTGATCTCTGATTTCATTTCTTTGGTATATTAATTACTGCTACAAGTGAAGTCTATGCTGTATTTGTGCCAATATATATGAGGATGGGCATGACAAGGGAACTAATTCCAATAAAAGAAACATTCTCTTAGTGATGTTTACGAAACTTATCTTCTTGATCTTTCCTGTTTTAGACCTCCGTGATTGAACTTGCCCACCTAAACCTATTGCTCTGTGCATGCCTGTTTTTCTCCCCACTTTTTCTTGCAAACACTTCATTTTGGTTACGTACTGTGACTTCTAAGTGTTCCATTTAATGCAGAAAATAGGCAATTCTAATCTCTTCCACGTAAAAGTAACTGATATTATCTTTGTTGGAGATGATCCATCTGCCTACTGCCTCTTGCATAACTGGATTAGCCGATCTTATTAGTAGAGATTGAGTCTAGAGAATTTTGTCCCGGGACTAGAAGATATGCTCTTTGTCAATCCATCTTAGCCCATGAATGTCAGTGTTAGGATGATTGATGGTGCTACAGATGCCACTAACAAAATTATAGGTAGATCCAAAAGATATATTTGAGCAAACTCATATTAATTTGACAGTTCTGTGAAGATTGCACTAAGAGTGAAAGTAAACAGAAAAAGTAAAGATGATTCACATATGCAATACTGATTATCCAGGATTTAAGACTTTGTTAAGCTGATTTTAAGTGTTAAGGGTTGAATTCCACTGGGGGCTATTTGAGTTAAACCCATGAAGGAAAATCATGATTTCAATCCTTTCATATGTGTTAAATTGATTATTGTACTGAATTGCATTCAACTTCTAAGGCATGAGTGTTCAGGATTATTGGGAACTAGGTGACCGATGAATTTTTCTGTATTTTGTTTTTCCTTCTCTCTCTTCTTTTCTTGGGAAGGGGATAGAAGTTGCAATGGAAAAAAATTTATTAGAAAGGAAGGGAAGGTAGGTTTGTCGGTAAATGTCATTCTCTAATAAAAGATGAACCAAAGGCATGGAATAACACAATGGGTATGCTAAGTCAAAATGCCAATCTTTCTGGTGGGGAATTACCCTTTGCTTACCAATCTGAAAATATTTGGTCTCATTAGACCATGTACTCCTTCCGTGCAAGAAACATTTTCATTACTATGAGAGAACACAAACAGATACCTGGAGAAATATCCTAAGTCAGATACCATGGAAAGAAGGATAATTGTCCTGTATGCCAGTCATTTTTATTATCCAACTGAGATTGACCTTTGCGGTGGTGCTGCTTCAGGTTCAAGTATGGCAATTAGGTTATTAATTTAATAGGTAGCCTAGATCAATAGTAGTGTTTGATATAAAGGACATGTGAAACAACCCCCCCCCCCCCAAAAAAAAAAAAAAGAATATGAAGCTAAACTAGAGCTCTTGGTTTCTTAAATTATCTGCTTTGCTTCTACAAGCTGAAATTCTCGTGTTCCTGGTTATGATTTTGCATGTATGGACTAATCACGACATATGACTTGAATATTTGTTGAAAATATGAAGCTGTTGGAATCACTGTCAGATTAAACACTGACATTTTATTTTGCATTTACAGGCCAAAACCATTATTTCCAACCTTTGAATCTGCGGAAATGCATAGTTTAGCAGAAAATTTAAGTAGGTAAGTCGACCAAAGTATTTTGATGGATATGTGGACTCCAATGAAGTAGTCCATAAATTTCCTATTGAATCCTTATTCCTTATGGTACTTAAGTGGCGAAGATTTTTTCAGTTCCAATGAACATTTTAGGTCATATGTCGCTTGCTGTCTTTTGCTGGTGCAGGGATATCATTCGTGGGAGTCCAGATGTGAAGTGGGAGAGCATTAAGGGTTTGGAACATGCCAAGCGGTTACTTAAAGAAGCGGTAGTGATGCCTATTAAGTATCCCAAGTAGGTCTTCCTTGAAAGCCTTGTGGACTATTTTGATCCATGCAAAGAGCTAAAATTCTTAGGTGATAGGATAGCTGATCTAATTTGCTACCATTCAGTAATTACAACAATCAACAATTAAAGTTATGTGGTCATCCTGTTTAAATGAGTTCCTACTACCATCCGCATGCTTAATTGTGGCACCTGGTCACATGTTTATACATATGTTTCACTTACTTTTATAGTCTTGCTTCTTCTTAACTGCATGCGGGGACTTTCATACATGGTTGTTGAAACAAAACCTGAATTTCATCTTGGTTACTTTATTTATTTGAAGTGAGGAAATAATAAAGTCCTAAATGGTAACCTTTGATGCATCTTACATGATGTAAGAAGCCATAGGGTAATTAGAAAAAAAAGGTATTTACCTTGCTACCTCTAGGGTTAAGAGCTTGGGGCCTATTTTGCTTATATTTGATTGCTATCGACATTAATTGAGGCAATTTAAAATGGTTTGAGATCGTTTCTAATAGACTATCCCCTAATATTGTATAGATGACATTTTGATGTAAAATGCAAATAGACTTGATGACTTTGAGTTCTTGATCATTTCTTTAACGGTATGGTTGCATACTTTCCCTTCCCATAGACATTTTCTTTTTCTTTGTGAATCTTTACATTTCAGCTGTTAAAAATTCGCAGAAACCTTTTATTGGATAGTCAGCCTACTAATATACTCTAATCTTGCAAATGGAAACTTTTCAAGCCACACTGTGAACCTTAAAACTCTCTCCAGACAAATTGATTGATTTTTTAATAGTGGTTTTGACAAGGGGTTTTACGATGGCTGTCAATCTACCGTAATCCTCCTCTTTTACCCGGGTTTGGGACCGGCCACGGCGGAGTTATATATTTTTTAATAGTCTGTCTATTAAATTGTTTTGCATCATGGTGCCACTTTAAATTCTCCTAGAGTTTGCATGGATTGGGCAACAATCTTGAAATAGATGGTGGTAAAGAGCGGTAATTTTGTTTAATGAGAATAAGTTGAATTATGTTTATGACTGGGTAAAGCTGGAGTAATGTAGGGATAAAAGAGTTGTTAAGTGCAGGGTTCGTTTGACATGGGGATGGATGATGGGTTAATGTGATGTGGAGACATGAAATTGAGTTATGGGATGTAATTAGTAGACACCACTTACCCACTTGGTTATTGAGTTAATGGATTCTAATCCAAACACGAAAATCTGTATTTGGCAAGTATCCCTAACTACCACGAAAACTTCTCCCCAGTTTTTATTAAAATTTTGGCATTATCTTGAATATAGAAAGTACACTCATCCATGATCTGCATCAGACATGTGGTGTATGCTTTATCTAGTTAGAGCGAGGTTGCAGTCATGAGGAAAACCTTACCAAGTTGATAAGGTCTATATTCTATTTTGTAAAGCCAAACAGATAAGTATGTATAACAAGTGATTCTCTGATAATTTCTGGAACTACTTCATACCAGGATTGTACCTTTTGTTTGATACCAGGTACATCTTTGATTATTGCTGTGACTATTTATGACAAGATTATATCTTAAGCCTAGTTAAGGATTTGCTTAACTGTCATGTCTGTATCCTGTCGTACGGACCCACACATTTGGTGTAACGGTAACACGATATTTGATAATAGCTAAGTATTAAAGGCTCCCTCCTCTACTCGACCATATAAAGAGAATAAAGCAGAAGTGAGAAAAATATGTGTTTAACATAACATATTAAGTGTCCATATCGCTTTCATTGTTGCTGCTCATATACCGTTCAAGTTCTCAAGTTCCTTGGGTTGCCATTTCTGAATACATGCAGAAGCAGTAGTCTTCCATGATAAATAAACTTCCTTTGCTTTTGTTTCTGTTTTTGTTTTGTTTTGTTTTGTTTTGTTTTGTTTTTGTTTTTGTTTTTGTTTTTTTTTTTTTTTTTTTTTTTTTTTTTTTTTTTTTTTTTTTTTAAGATGCAATTTCAGTTATTTTTGAAATTTTTTCATTGATGCCTCAATTTATATATCAATAGGCTTTGGATTATATTGCTAATTTGAGCTGTGGGTGCTTTTTTTATGGTTGCTTTTTCTATTTTGTGTCATGAAAGAAACGCTGCTAAGAAATAAGGTTTTGAAGTGTTAATCTCGCTTTAAAACTTATTTTTTTCTCCCCTCTTAGGTACTTTACTGGTCTTCTATCACCATGGAAAGGTATTCTACTTTTTGGCCCTCCCGGAACCGGAAAGGTTTGTATATTTAGTCTTAATTTTATCAGTCTTTATCTTGTGTTCATAAGCTTTTAGAGCTCCAATAATCTTTGTTGGGCTGATGGTATTGCTGTCCTTATAGAACCAAACACATACGGGTTGTTACCTACGGTGAAATTCTTTTATAATTGTAACACATTTCTCAGAATGGAGGTGATCTTCTAAGAATAACATTATATGAATCAATAAAGCCAATGATTGAAATGATAGAAACTCATCAGGCATTAGTTTATTGAGCAATAATTAAAAAAGATTGTACCATATGCTTTTTAGTGACCAGATAAAACTGTATTGAATTGAATTTTGCCACTTCGATGAGTGAATTTTTCAGTCAATGTAGCATCACTCTTTTTTCATTGAAACACAGTAGGCTACATCTTTCTACTTAGCAATCATAGTGCTTTCTGAATTGATTTACAAGGGAAACAGGCACACAAGTTGCGATTTGGATATTGTCTTTTTTCCCTAATATGAACCATATTCACAACATGATTGTTGTTCTTTCCGAAGAGTTTCTTGTCATACCATTGTGTTGTATTTGCAATTTGGCTTAGTAGTTTACTCCATTCTTATTTTAATATTTTGAACATTTGGACAATTTCACATTGTTAGTCATTGTAGAACATTGTATATGATGAGTTAGATGCCTTGACAAGTTCTCACCATAGTGCCTATGTGTGTCCCTGGTAGTTGATTAGGATTGCGGAACTAACTGCGCTTGATGGTGTTAAATATTGGGCATTTAATAAAGAGAAAATGGAAAAGAGTATCGTGGTTCACATGTAAGGGAAGCTGAAATATTGACATTGAAGTGAATAAATGGGACTATGATGTAAAAGAAAAGGAAATGCATGGCATCAAAGTAGCTGATGGTTTTTAGGTGTAGTGAATGGAAGATTTCTGAAGTTTACTTCATGTTCTACTTTGATTTTGTGATGCATTCTGATTTTTAATGCTATGATGGGCAAGTTTATATTTTAAACTTTTATTTTGTGGATGTGGAACTTGTCACTGGCTAATGTTAATCAGATTTTGTAGAAAAATGTTGAAGTTTTGCATTTGAACATCCTTTTAATTATTGGGGCAATATGTCTATGAGCTTCTTAGTTCAATGGTTAATATGGTAACCACGGGAGGGAGGAGCAGCAAATGCTGGAGCTTCTAGTGCTGTGGAGGGATGTATAACTGTAGGGTATTTTTGATTGAAGGAGGGTTTAGTTAGAGAGTATGGTTGAAAATATCCTTCACAGTAGGATGGTCGCTTCAATTCAGGTTTTTGCAACAACTGTTGCTTATGGTGAAGAATTGGCACTAAAGTTTTACCATAGTAGACTTTTACAGTGTGATATTGTTGGAAAGATGCCAAGAACTAGAGATGTTCATGATTCATGCAAAAATACATGTGCATCTTCTACATCTGTATGGATGAGTATATAGAGACTTCCCTTCCTATTTAGCTTGATTATGTGTGTTGTACATGTTAAATCTCTCAACTGGGCTGCTAAAGTTCGGTTGATGTTATTATTACAGTTTTATTCTGAACTTAACATGAGTCACTCTTTGCAGACTATGCTGGCAAAGGCTGTTGCAACAGAGTGCAAGACAACATTTTTCAACATATCTGCATCGTCTGTGGTGAGCAAATGGCGTGGTATGTAGAGCTGATCATTTTCAGAAGCTATGACTTTTGGTCTTAACTAATTAAATGCTGTGTGCTTAGCTTTCTTAAGTTATAACCTAGTTATCATGCAAGTCAAGGAAACGTCTCCTCTTGCAAGGATTATGATATTACATTTGACCCTCCTTAGACCTTGCAGTGGCTGGTGCCTGATGCGTTGAGCTTTCCTTTTCTCAGTGGTTAACATTTGTTGATTGACCACTAAGTGATCATATCTGTTCTGACAAGATATAAGGGTATAAATAGTGCTCCAAATCTAATGTCTATTATGTATTAATACTCCAAAACAAAATAAATATATTTATATACAGCTCAAAGAAAGGAAACAGTTTACAAATGTTCTTCTATTGCTTTATGTCTCTCCCTCTGGAATTTAATGCGTTTCTTGCAACTCTATTCTCTTGACTACATTGATTTTCTTAATTGAAAAGCTACCTAGCTCTTCATCTAACTACTATGGCTTCTTTAAGTGTGCTTAATTTCTTTCATAACTGTTCTTAGTTTCTATGGAAAGGTAGTATATGATGTCTTTCGAGAATCATCCTGAAGCTTGCATGCATGTAACCAGCACCTTTCCACAGTGGCTTTTTTTTTTTTTTTTTTTTTTTTTTTTTTTTTTTTTTTGGTGTCTTAGCCCTTAGGTAACATAGTTGATTTCTCTTCAAATAAGCTATACTTGTGCTTCTGTCACAGGTTATGAAATTTTATGATGCTGATATTTTTATGTTCAGGATACAATCCCCAAAGAAATGATTACGTAATGGCAATCATTATTCCTTACAAAGTGCATCATTGGTGTGTCTTTTTTTAGCTATTTTGAATGATGTGACCATTTATATATTCACACACATATGTATTTGAATTTTGTTATAATTTGCTAACTTATGTGCTAGACTTTGTATAGGGAAAAAGGCAAAAACATACAGGACTTCGGGTTATTGTCAAATTTCCTCCTGAATTAGCTTATCTTTATATATGTTTTTGCCAATGTAATTTTGTATTTTTTCAAAATTGGTCCCTATGTCAAGTTTACTGTTTGTGACATCATCAAGGTAATAAAAAGTACCCCCTAAATTTTAGATTATTTACAAAATATCTCGCTAAATTTTATTTTTGACGGTAAGCAATTTTGAATTTTGGCTTTAGGTAAACTTAGTCTTTCATTTTGTTTTAAATTTTAAAATAATTTAATTATGAGATTTTGATTTGAAAAGTACATATGAAATAATTATTTATAATAGTAAAAATAGGGTTTTCTTTTGATTTAATATTTTATGATTTTGGATTGGTTTAATTCCTCTTGCTTGACTAGAATTTATTCAATTCCATTATGAAATGCTGTGACTACTGATTACTTGTGATGGTGTCATCTGTCCACATTTTCTTTCTCTGCGACACTTCTCCTTCAAAAACCCTAAAATTCTTCACTTTTTTCTCAAAGCCTTAAACCCTAATCTAAACACCCTATTCTCCAAAATTGGACCAAATAGCAGTGGAAATTGAAAAGATAAAATAATATAAAAGTATTTAACTTGACATAGTTCTCCACAAGATGCGCCATTGCTTTGCACATCTTCTTTAATGAACAGCAGTAAAATTAGCCTCAACAAGATGACGAAAGAGCTTGCTGTTATTCCATTTGCAGTTGTAAACATCTAAAGGAAATGGAGGAAAATGACAACCCTGGTAAATCAGGACCTAATAGGACTACCCTGCTGTTATGGCAATTTTCAAATTCTTGTTGTCAACTAATTAAATTACTAGGATTGTTACTTATTCATTTTTTTTTTCCTGCATAGATATGAGTATTGTTGTTGTACATCTTATCATCATCAATCATCATTGTTGGTTTTGTAACTTCCATTCTTCATGGATCAAGCTTGTATTTTGTTTATGTTTTATGTTACTCGCAAATCAACTTTGAATTGCATCTTGAATCCAATCACAACAATTGGATCACATAAATCTTACATGCATAACAAGTTATCCATGAGACCTGACTCATAGCGTTCTTGCTACTCATTGTCCAGTGGCAAAATTTTGTCTTTTGACCATATGGTGGGTACAATTTCTATGAGTTTATTATTTCAGGTGACTCTGAGAAGTTAGTGAAGGTGCTTTTTGAGCTGGCTAGGCATCATGCACCATCTACTATATTTCTTGATGAAATTGATGCAATCATTAGTCAGCGTGGTGAAGGTCGTAGTGAGCATGAAGCTAGCAGGCGTTTGAAAACTGAGTTACTAATACAGGTGAATTATAACTTTGAAATTGCATTAGGCCATATAAACTGTGTATATTTTATGTGTGGATGCCATTTGTGTTGAGAGACTTTGCCAAGAAAAAAGTTGTGGACAAAATTACGTATGAGACACTTTTGAAAGTTTGAATGCAGTTTTTGCTTCCGTTTTCTATGGTTGGTCATGTAATGCTGCAGCATTGGATAAATGGAGCCCCTATATCATTTTCCAAATACAAGTCAAATTTTTTCTTTTGCTGGTTTGACATTGTTGATATTGTGTTCTAAATATTAAGTGGCTACAGAATGACACTGATACGGGTTTGCACTGCTTTCTCAAAAAATGATGGTTTCTTTTGGTTTGCAGATGGATGGTTTGACCCGGACAGACGAACTTGTTTTCGTTTTGGCAGCAACAAATCTCCCCTGGGAGTTGGATGCAGCAATGCTTCGTCGACTTGAGAAGCGTGTATCCTTTTGTTACTCTTGGTAATGCATTTTAATTTTTATTCTATGTCATACCAGACAAGGCAATGGCATTTAATTTTTAGCATTTAAATTGTTTCAAAAGGGAAATAGGACATTCATTGGATAGGTGGTGGCATGTCAAGGCAACAATTTTTTTTTTTAAAAAATAATGCTTTAGACTACTGCGAACTACTCTTTATCTCTAAAACTTTTCTAAAGTAATCCTGAGATGTGGTTCCCCACTGGGATACTACAGACATGCAACGTGCTACTCGTGACAAAAAATGGATCTGAATAGATGTGTTTGAAATTGTTCTATATTCCGAAATATTTCATTTTTGTAGTAAACTCGGTAAAAAATTCATGCATCTCTGTCAGAAAAAAATGTAATAAATTCAAGTTTGGAGGGAAGACTCTTAGGGTATTGGCTTCAGATAATGTTGTAGCTAGGCCATTGGCATGATCTATATGGAGGAAGCAAGTCTTGAAAACATAGTGCTACACCGTCAAATACATAGTATTAACCTAATCTATTAAAATTGTGATTTCCTAGAAGTCTTGCATGTACGGTTAAGATTTGTTTCTCTGGACTAATCTACTACTTACTTGAGCTTCATGTTCTCTGTTCCTTTGCTTCACATTATGGTTTTGCCTGCTATTTACAATGAGGGAGATGATCTTCCATATTTAGATGATACTCTCTATGGGATGTTTTCCCTTGACTTTGATGAAAAGATCCTTGTACCTCTTCCTGAGCCGGAAGCAAGAAGAGCCATGTTTGAGGAACTCTTGCCCTCCACACCCGGTGAAGAGGAACTTCCTTATGATTTGTTGGTGGAAAAATCAGAAGGTTATTCAGGTTCTGATGTTCGACTATTATGCAAAGAGGCTGCAATGCAGCCCCTGAGACAGCTAATGGCCGTCCTCGAAGGCAAAGAAGTAGTGCCTGAGGAAGGTATGTAACTTGCCTTCTGTTTGAAGATTATACAGGAAAAAATGCTTGGCTTCTGTGTATTTTGTCTTCCTATGCTATTATTATTATTATTATTTTTTTCTACTGGTTTAATTACACCTTTTACTTCACTTCCTATCTGCTATTGAAAGGGGAGGGGTGAGAGGGAGAGAATGGTCTGATAGAGTAGAGGAAACCATATATAGAGCTGTCTGTGGTCAAGAATCTGTTTTTGTGCACACATAATTTACCTTAAGTGCCTCACTTAACCATCTTCCAGCGCATGTTTGATTCTCCCTTTTTGCCCATGACACTAATAGCAACCAGCAGAATAGCTTATCTTTCATGATTTTCAGCATTTCACCTTATCCCATGCCTTCTCTGAAGTGAACCTTGGATTCGATTAGTATATTCACAACCTGTTCATTTTTAAGAATGCAGAATTATGACATCTGATTGCACTTTCTTTAAGGTAAAAAATTTCATAAACTCTGTTGCAATTATCTGCTATGATAATTAAGAAATGTCAAAATCTAATCCATCCATCTCGTATATCGTCTTAGTTTTCTTTTTGCTTGGTATGTATCCTCTTATTTGCCATGACATCTATTTGTCTTCCATGCTTCCCCTCTTCATTGCTTTGGCAAAGCCAGCGGTGGTTGGAAGCGGAACCCGCATGTCTGCTGTAAGTTTTGTTTGTGGTGTCAAAGGGAAATTGTAGGGAATTATCTCAATTGTAATCAAAAGAAATAAACAGTAGGTTTGTGAAATTCAGTGGTTCTATGTCAGTTTGTATATTTAATTCCATGAGACTGAAATTGCTTATACAAATAATCAAAAGACACAGAATTGTTTATTTTGCATAGTTTTTTCTGTAGAGTGACAAGCCAGTCTATTAAATTATGGTTTTATAAGTTGATGCAACTAAGGTTGTTGTCTCACTTGCAGAGCTACCAAAGGTTGGGCCTATCAAACATGAAGATATAGAGATGGCTCTAAGGAATACAAGACCATCTGCTCATCTTCATGCCCATCGTTATGAGAAGTTTAATGCTGATTATGGTAGCCAGATACTCCAGTGAAGGCATATACCTTGTGCAACTGTTGAATGTTAATGTGTGTTTCCCATTTCCATTTTTTATTTGTTTTCTAGTTTTAGTTGTTGGGCACAGTTTGGGCATGGCCACCTTGAAGCATCCAGCTTATCGTGATGCTTTGGGTTTTTTTGACGGTTTTGAGTAGCTTCATTCTATTAATTTTTGTCTCAGAGTTAGTAATTTGGTCGGACTTAAATTCAGCTTTCATTTTATGTGCTATAGATTGGGACTGATGGAAATTTGATTGGCACTCTTTTAGAGTAATGCTCAAGTTTGGCATTTGTTTTTTAATTAAGGATGACAACATATTATGGGAACTACCATGTGTCACCGTGCAATCTTCCTCTCTGAATGTACTCCTTTCACCGGATCTAGTTTACTTGCTTTCACTTCTTTGCAAATGATTTAACAAATAGAGAGATTATGACTAAAGGATAATCGATTTAGTGGGATGGGGTGTTAGATCCTTTAATTAAGTCTCGGATTCAAAATTTAAGAATAAAAAAGATTATATTGAAAGAGTCGTTTCGTAAATGAGGTCTCTGTAGATATTCGATCAGCATTAGTTGAGTATAGATTCGGATATCAGTGGTGGGAACCCAAAAAAAAAAAAAGAAAAAAGAAAAAAGGATGAGGAGATTACAAGAGTTTGAAGGTAAGGATGGGCTGAGGCCCTTCTCGAAAATTACCCGAGCTTGCTTTTGTCATACTAGTTGAGCTTGAACAAAACCAAAACAAGTCAGGGCTAGCTTAACTCTGTATACCATATTATAAGTTAAAATTGAGTAGCATGATGCTCGAGTTTTGAGCAGAACTGATGCAAGAACTGGGGCAAAACTCAACTCTGACCTTGCAACATTACCCGGGGAGCAAGGGCATAAACTCAAGTTGTAACATGGCCCTCATTGAGAAACCTCCCCTACCTCAGACGCCGTTTCAAAACTCACAATAGGACTATAGTTAAAAAGATTCCACAATTATGCTCCTTTTGATCAATAGAAAGTTGACTTCAAACTGATATATGAGAGACCACATCGAGTGGCAGCATGTCTCTCTCTCTCCGACTTAGAACTGATTAATGAGACCACAATGCGTGTCCCTCTCTCTCTGTGGGGGAAGGGGGTTGGGTTGGGACTAGACTCCTTTTGGATGAAAAAATCATACAACATTATGGCAGTGATCTCCCGTTCAGTCTTCTTCAGATTCCATAATTTTCACAAAAACCACATATTCATGGCCTTGCACAATAAAAATAGGATGCAAATCATTAGGGTCCAAATTCAAATGCGTTGTCGTAGTTCCTGAATGCCTTTTATGCTAAAGAAAAGAACTGCTCTGTAACAAGTGCTCAGCAAATACAGTGCATCCGACCCTATCTTTACATCAATTTCCTCCTGTCATCTGTAAGCTCCTTGTGATCTTTGTAATTCATTAATACAAGGCAAGAGAAGCAACTCATGAAACTTCATCATTATGAGTAAGGAACAAAATTAAAGACAGTCTTGTAAATAGTTAGATGGAAATAGCAAAATTCACATATAATAGAGTACGATAACAATATAAGATCCACAAACTTTCAGCTCACTTTGTTCCCACAATTTCGACACCAGAAAGAAAACTCATCCAACATCTTCACCAGGAATAATTGAAGAGGATCAATCTTAAAAAATGACTAAGAACAAGGACACTCTTTATGTTGTCTCTGCATGGTTCTATGTTCAAATTTTAGCAGAGCTAGGGATAGCCCTTCAAAGGATCAGCTGTTTTGCCAGATCTGGCATCAGTCCATGCCTTTGCGATTGTTCTTTTCATTTCATCATCCCCGTCCTCATACATGTTCTGCAAGCAACATTTTACAGGAAATTTCATAAAAGATGAAACAAGAACATCGTTACTATAAAAGCAAAATGCACATAAGATTAATCAGGACCAAACAATCAAGCATACCTTCATCAAGTCCATAATTCCCGCCATGGGATCTCGCTCTTTATCCAGATTTGGCTTCAGCTGCAAGAGTTTTTAAGCATTAAGAATATTATGAAGCAAAACAAAGATATTATTTAGTCTCACTGCTTCCAGGTTTACAATAAGAGGGGAATGGCAAGATTAATAACAATGGAATTTTACCTTGTCCTCTTTGAAGTGCAAATCTAACCAATTACCCTTTGATGCTTTGAACAATGTGATGACAACCCTGGAAGGTTTAACTAACACCTTACACTTCTCTGGAAGTATTTCCTTGTTTAATTTTGGTAATGCAAACTGATAATTCTTTCCTTGGACATCATGAAATTTGATGTCAATGGACATTGGGTTAAAGGTCGTCTCCATTTTCTCCTGGTTGACTCCTTCAAGGGATATATAAATCTGGGACAAGATTATACAATCAGTTAGATTACAATCCTTTTCTACAACCAAGACAAAGTAATTACACATCTCTACTACTAATAAAACAAACATGCCATTTGCTGTTTGAAGCCCATCACAAGTTTTTCATATGAAAATATCTTTTCAGCGTATTGATTATTGTGAAGATTATTTTAGAGGATAAAATTGATATTTACATATTTATTTATTTATTTATTTATTTATTTAGGGGATGAATTTTAAGTGCCTTTTAAGGTAATTGCAAAAGGATTAAAGGAATCATTGATCAACCATAATTTTAAAAAAAGAAATAGTAATAATTAACTAAGTTACCATTTTAATGCAATGAGAAAAGTGGAAAGACTACAAAAAGTCAGAAAGAAATAGGCTACAAAAAGGTGATAGGAAAAGTCAATTAATATTTGCAATGATAAAGTATTTGGTGGAGATAATAGAAACAAGGATACAGTTGGAAGAAAAAAAATACTTCCTTAATTTTCTGAAATGACACTTGAAGTGGGAAAAAAAAAAGAAAAAAAAAATTCCAAAGCAACACAAAGTGGACGTGAGCAAGTACCTAATAACTTTCCATTAACTACACATAACTCCATTTTCTCTTATTTTTTTTCAAATTTGCCTTTTTAAAAAATTTTTTGTTTCTCCCTTTTCACAAATGAAAACAATCTTTTGTTGCACGAGTCAAGTGCATCGTAATGCTTGTACAGATTAAAAGAACAGGCATGGATCCAAACCTTGATTTTTTCATTATCTTGATCCCAGCTAAATGATGGAAGTGTGACATAATTCATAGATGGGGGGACAGTGGTCTTCGGTGGAGAAGGTATTGAAGTTGGTGTGCGATTTGCAGGAAGACAATCTTCGGACCGCTGAAGTGAGAAAGAAACAAACACACAGTAAGAAAGATATGAATAAACATAAGATGCAGAAGCAAATAAAGACATTTACATCCTTTAAAATTTACTACTTTGGACCCTCTAGAATATAATCCATGCGTTTGGCCCCATACATGCATTCTGAATAAATCCCTGCTCGTTAATAGCAGAAGCAGAAGAAAATAACAGTAGAAGCTTTCTACAGCAAGCATGCCAAATGGATTTACTAGTGGATATTCAAATGGTAGTGGTTGAGATCAACATTATCTTTTTTTTTGGGGGGGGGGAATATACACTTACTCCGTGATACGAACTCTGCATATCAATGTCACAAAAAGATACGATACATGCAAGGTGATGCTAGAGCTGCAATGCTCCATGGAACCGTGAAAATGCATGTATCAAAGAAAGAGAACAAGAACCACGTGTGTACAATCCAAATATCCAGTGAATTATCTTCCTTGACAGTGTGGCTTTAATGTAGAGAAGAAGAAAAAAAGAAGATAAATGACAAGAAAATTGATCTACATGAGAAAGCAAGGCAAATTCTCAATTGTGCCAAGACCAGTTCAAACATCACACTTATTTCCTGTCTTGAATCAATTTCCAAAAGCACACCTTATACTACTATTTAAGGCATATTAAAGTTATCATGGGATAAGTTGTCTCAGACTCTAATCCACATCGAGTGCCCTACACCAAGACCAAGCCAATCGAAACCACTTTTAGCTTTCATTGTATTAGGCATCTGTCAACTTGGTTACTCAAAACATGAAAAACATTTCTATTGTCGCATTTTGTTTCAAAATGGATGTTTTCCATTCAGTAGTAACTTATACATGCATCATCTGACAATTAGTTTCTGCCATTCATCCCCAACCAGTTAAGACTTAACTGAAACCCTACACTTTTCCATGCTGAGGCAAACTGAAGCACTCCCATTTACAAGCCTCTGCAGGGTATAGGAACCCCAACCATGCTTTGCCAAGCCCACCCCTTAATGCACCTAGTCTTTATCTTTTCTTCCACTGAAAAGGGAAGAAACCTACCCAAATACAACTCCAAGAATTTCCCCCAGAGATTTTAACGGTTTCAAATGCAAGCAGAAATGATATCATGCAGATCAGAATGGCTGTGTAGCCCATTCATGCAAATGAATGCACAATTCTGTATAAACATTAACGAAAAATTGAAAATGGAGAGAACCAAATGAAACATCATAAAGTCTATCATCCATAGGCAAGTTGGTTTATCTAGTAGAGGCCTCTTTCTCTCAGATAGGTATGACCAATATAAGGGTTCAAAGGCAAATCAGAGGTCTTCCCAAGATGGAAACTACCAGGAGATTTTAAGGAGCCAAAAAAAGGGTGAAGGAGAAAATATCAACAGGTATCCAGTAAATGACATGAATTAAGGTCCTGGCTAATGTTGGGAGAGGAAATATCTCTCAATTATCAAATAACTCCCCCACACAAAAGTCATAGTTTCACAAAAGAGTATCACTCCTTAAAACTTAATGAGACAAAAATGCCATACCTAGTTTTTCAAGTGTAAATGACCACAGGCTCATAAAAATAATTGCAAGGAACAGAAGTTTAATGGCTAGACAAAATTTGAACAAGAAGGATTGAATTGATCTGATATTTTTTTAGATAGAAGTGTAAAATGAGAAACTTGTGTCAATAATCATTTCCATTTGAGCTAAAAGCCTTAAATGTTGTGATCACAAGATTTGGAAAGTGGGGAAGAAGAAACCATCCAATCCAATAAATCCATATCCTTTCCATATCACATGCCAGACTGGAAAAACTACATCAAAAAAAAATTTGTAAATATTTTCTCCACATTTTTTCTCTTCAAAGAAATAATGGAAATGCTGTCGCAGGTCGGTGCCAAAGTAACGACAGAGATGTACCATTTGAATTCATAGTGCTGACAACTTGAGGTTGAAAGGTACACTCCAGTAAACCTAATGCCAAACTATCTGTTATCAATTGCTCCCTATTCTAGTGCAATATAATAAAATTGTCACATTGCCAACCTACTCCCAAGCCCACAAGCTTTTTTCCTCTTGATAAAATAGAAATAAAACAGCTGACAAATTAAAATAGGTTGAAGTCCAACAACTTAGCAGTTTGCCAAAAACAAGAAACAAAATATAAACATGCGTACATATGTTTATATACACACACAAACCAATGTTGGTCTCTCTCTCTCTCTTATGGATTTTTTTTTTCTTTTTTCCCCTTTTGAATTGGATTCTCCCATTTTTGTTGTCGATAGAGTAATGTTCATCTTGAGGCATACAATAACTCTAGGTGCTCTAATGGTCACTACCTTCCTATAAGCAAACCAAAACACAAGAAAAGCATGTCAAAGCTATGCTAGAAATTGGAAAAAGGCACCAAGTTGAGAGAAAAAAAAATATTTATCGTATGTATTAGTTTAAATCTATTTGATAAAACTACCAATACCACATTAAAAAATAAGTGTAGTACTTGAGTGGTAAAAACTATCCTACTTCCTGTAAAGAGCATGCTTGAAATCAAATTACCACTTAAAATGGTAGTCTAAGCATCAAACTAATCCTACCTCCCGCTTATGCTGTACCAGGGAAAGCAACATACCCATTTCCAAATAATATTGGTTAGACCACTATTTCTATAGCTAAGAATGTATCATGAGTGCAATCAAAAATCCCCATTGTAAAATTCTCTGTTGCCCTTAAAGAGGGACAAATGAGGGGCATAACCATCGAATGGTCCATCATAATTTCAGCCTTTTCAATTTCGTTTCAAATTTTGTATTTGATTTACTTCTTAATTTTCTTATATATCATTGCTAATCTTCTCCAAACGTTTTTTTTTTGTTTAATATTTTTTGCCAACCTCCAATTTATGTTTTAGTCCTCATTTAGTCCATCCCAAGCAATTGCACAAATTCCACATGTTTCAGAAATTTCAACCAGGAACTTCTCATACTACAAGGTTTTTCTAGAGATGATCTCTGAAATTTGCTCAAATGTAAATAATCCCATGTTTTTACAAAATTTCAAATTTCTTATCTTCCGCTCATTGTATAAGTAGCACAAAACCTAGTAAAATTGATATCTACAAAGATACATTCTCTCTCCATCTCTGATACACACACAGAGAGACACACAATACGAAATTCCTAAATTCTTGAAAACTTATATAAACCTCAGTAATACAAATTTCGGAGGAAATTTAGAGATGAATAAAGTGAAAAACACAATCGGAGAGCCCAAATCAGAAAAACACAATCGGACAGCCCAATCATTTACAATTAGATCAACGCAAACGTTTAGGAAAATGATTTTACCTTCTCCAACTTTTGAATCTCTTGAGAGATCACAGAGACAACACGAGGCCTTTTAGCGATGCTTTGAAGCTGACGGAGTTCCTCCAAATCCAATGCAACTTCTTCTGCCATTTTCACTCGTGAGAGAGAGAGACAGAGAGAAAGGAAGTATGTAAGCGAGGGCGAGAGGGAGCGCGAGCGAGACCAGAATGGTGGGAAGCGATGGATTGATTCAGGCGTTAGTGGAAGGTTCTAGAGCAAGTGTAGAACTTTCTGGACTGGAATCCGAAGGAAAACGTGGACTTACCAAATCTGGGTTTAGCCCAGAACCCGATGAGATTGGGCCGATGAGATTGGGCTTGGTCCAAGTAGGCCTATTTCCGGGTCGGTTTGTCACGTAACTGAACGAGGAATGGCCTGTCAAAAATTGAATTTGGACCGTTGATTCGGTTTCTGTTGCAAATCCAACTGGAAAGGTACACAACCAATCTTGTTAAGGTTCTCAAAGACCGGGACCGAAACAATTACATTGATTTAAAACAAGAGGTTGTTTCGGTAATATTCATCTCTCATCATCTCAATTCTTTTTCTACTCTTCATCTTGTATTTGTAGATTTTTAAGTTCCAATTTGTAAATTTTTAATAGATCTCCATCTCTTAGTCAAATCAAAAGAAAGATTTTAGTGTTTTTCAAAAAAAAAAAAAAAAAAGAAAAATAACTTCAAATTTTTTATCAAAGTTGTTTTTTCGATCTTAGCCAAATTCTCGAATCTCAGTCCAAATCCCCAAATCAATTTCTTCGATTCTATTCCGAGAACTTAGTTTCTCCCTCCAATTTCATTGAGAGTATTTCCCTCCCCAAATGAAAGTGAAACATATCATTTTTGTTTTTGAAATGATAAGAAATTTCATTAAACCAAATCATAATCAATAACATCAAGGAAGGAAATAGGGAACATAATAATCCCATTCCACATAATCTGACATATAGAACAATAACCCTGAAGAAAAGCAAACAGTCATTAACAAAAAATAGATGACTCACCATAGGCGCCAACCGATTAATTCTACAGCTATACCACAAGACAACACTCTCTTATGTCTAATAATGGTATTCAAACCCTCCGTACATAGAATGAACAAGTATTGAAAGAGGGGGTCTCCTCGCCGAAACCCTCTCCCTAGAATAATAAGACTCAATTCTTAACTGTTGTGAATAAGAAAATATCGTACAGTTGAGACACATAACATGATTAAATTAATCCACTTGTCCTACTGGGACAGTTCCTCAAGCGGTAAACCCTCTCCACTTCTATCCTCAATTTTTCGATTTGATTTCGTTTAGTTACGTCTCTTTATAAAAAAAAAAATAATCCACAGAAACCCATTTTCACCATCATATTCTTCAAAAAATTCCACTCTATTCGATTGTTAGCCTTAAACTGTATCAATTTTTAAGGTTGCATTCCTTTCCCCTCCTTGCTTTTTCTGTTTTAAATAATGAATTTGCTTCATAGGCCACCATAATAATTTTCTATAATAAGCTTGCCGGGAACAACTGCACATTGATTTTCTGATACCAATAAAGGAAGAACAAATTTCATAAGGCTAGCCAACTCCTTAGACAAAATTTTGTTATGGATATAACAAAGAGATGTTGGTTTCAAATCTGCTATACATTTCGGATCCTTCTTGACAATAAGTATAATAGCTGTGTCATTGAGATGAGTTGGAAATGTGCAAGATGAAATAAAATGAGTACAAGTAAAAATAACATCCTTACTCGTGATACCCCCTGAATGCTGATAAAATGCACGGCTCATACTATCCATACTCGGAGATTTATCGGGATGCATACTGAAGAGAGTATTTTTTATGTTTGTTTGAAAAGCCGGTGCCATGAGAAGATCATTATGCGCATCCGAAACACTTCTTGAAACACAATCAAGAATACAGCATCATCTCCGATACTAGCAGTAAAGAGAGTCTGAAAGTATGAAGTCAAAACATCCCTCAAGTGATCATTCCAGGTATACCAATTGCTATCATCACCCATAAACTTCTCAATATAGTATTTTTCTTTTTACGAGCAAAAGCAGAAAGATAGAAATAACAGGTATTATAATCACCTTCCTTACCAAAATTATTTTCCCCTTTGTTTCTAACAATAACACACATGATCAAGGATATTTTCTAAATTCTGCTTGGGTTCTGGAAATTTTCGAATACCATCTTCTTCACGTGTACCTCTTAATATGGCCATACGGGCCTTACAATCTCTAATTCTAGTGTGAAACCTACCCGCACGGTCCATATCCCATGTCTCAAGAACACGAGAACAAGCTGAAATTTAGCACAAATGATTTCGGAACTACTAGAATTCTCCGTTTCTCCACAACTTCATGGCCATATATTTCCTGAATCCAAAAATTTTCAAATCGAAATCTTCTATAAGCACTATTATGTGTACAATCATATGTATCAAGGAAAATTGAGAGATGGTCAGAAACCGAATTTTCAACAGTTTGAACCCAAGCAAAAGGAAAAAGATTCCGCCATTTAATACAAGCAAAAGCATGCTCCAAGTTTTCCTGAATCCACTTCTCAGTACCACGACCTCATTTCCAAGTGTAGGTATTATCAAACCCAAATCTATCAAACCTGCATCACTAATCGTGGACCAAAAACCTTGAATTAACCATTCAGTATGCCTAGTTCGAGTTCGACAATGCTTCTTTGAGTGATCAAGAATGTCATTAAAATCCCTCATACAACACGAAGGGAGATTAGAAAAAGAAGAAAGAGATCTTAGGAGCTGCCAAAATTCATTACGTTTGTTTCGTGCAGGAGCCCCACAAAAACCCAGTGAAATGCTAAGATGGGCTAACCCATCACTACGACCCATACAGTCTACCACAAAGATACCTTTATAGCCCAATAACTTTTTGATGCCTCTAACTTAGGCCGAATTGCAAGGGTCTCAATAAGGAACACAATGTTTGGCTTGTATTTCAAAACCAGCCGTTTTAGGGCCTGAACTGATCGTGGGTTGCCAAGCTCGCAACAAGTTCCAACTTAACACACTCATTTTTCTCGGCAGGTCTCGAATCTAAGGCCCACTATTATATCATTTTTTAACACCACAACCTCCCCCTCCATTGGCAGATCATTGAGCCCCTCCTCCATACCCTCTCTTTCAACAATATCATCCACCAGCCTTCTCTTTGAATCCAACAAAATTTAGTCAGTTGACTTAGCTTTTGCAATTAAACCCTCCATATCATTATCAGTGCCACCATCTTCTCCAACAGCTATGGGCTTGTCTTCTTGAACAATCCAAGACTTTTGAGTTCTAAAGGAATCTTCTAGTACTCCAATCATGCAAATTAGCTATCCCTAATCCCATAGATTTCAGGAATTATTTCCTTATCTTCAATTGATGGGGCATAAATTAGTATAATATTTGTGATCAAATTTATTTTATTTTTGAATAAATATTATACTAATATCTATAATTTATAGTATTTTATATGGTAGAATTGATGAAAGAGACTTATGAAAAAAAGTGAAGAAAAATAAGCTAATTTGGAATATTCTTGCAAAGAATGGAAAAATGGATAGTAATGCTCTTTCATTAACACTGAATCTCATGAAAATTGCAAGACTTTCTTGAATACCAAATCAACATCATTTCCCCTTTCTAGTTGCACAAAGATTCAACGAAGGAAGAAGCTTAATTTGGACATATTTGAGATTTTGAAAATATTATTTTATTCATAATATTTAGAAATATAAATTTTGAAAAAATCCAATTTTTGTAATTTTCTATTTAGTTAGACTATTTCTTTGACAAGTCAATTAGGTTATTTGTCATTAGATTTTTTTTTTTTAATTTGATAATTTCTTAGAATTTAGAAAGATTTTCTATTACAAAAATAGATAACTCATTCCTATATATACAAGACATTATACATTTAGGAACAGAGCCCAATAAAAGGGGGCAATAGCCCCCTCGTCCAGTAGCAAATTGATTCATTGTAGATTTATTCTTCCTATAGCTTTCTTTTTCTACATAGTAGCTACGGTTTTTTTTTTTATTATTTATTATTTTTTTTATATGGGAGCAATTACTTTCACTTTTGTGAGTTTTCTCTCTCTAATGTTTTCATTTTAATTTTATTTTTTAGTCAAGAATTTATTGAAATCTTGATGAATGAAGATCATGAGATCTAATTGAGATCATTGGCTCAATATTTTATAAATATTTATTTAATCTCTATATCCTAACATTTATGATTTTTTTAGATTTATTAAATAGAAATCTATATTTGATAACCCTAAAATAGTGTACAACCATTTAAAAACAGTAAAATTTATTTGTTTTTAATAATGTAGTGATTGATATAGTTTCATGACCTCGTAAGTGATTTAATTTATTTCAAGAGATTAGATAATCTAATTTAAATAAATCCATATTAAAATTTATTAATTAGAATCGGATCTCTCTAGATCTTAAATATGTTAAAATACTAAATCCAACAAGAGTTTTTTGGGTTGTCTTTCGATTAAGAAAGTAATTAATAGTGGCACATTGATTACTAAAACGTTAGGAGAGATTAATCGTCTCATATACTTAATGGCTATAACCAATTTACTTGTTTGATATTGAGTAATTTTTGCATTAATGATCAATCAAATACATCAAGGTGGAAATAATTTCTTTGACTAGAAAATTGATTTTTTATTAGTTTTTATTCTTTTAATTCTGCGTTATTTATTTTTGGTTAATTAGTTTAGTTAATTTTCTAAACTCTCATATTTTTATTTTTATTATTGTTTCCTTAAACGAAGTAAATCTACAATTCTATGTGTAGACGACTTTACTCACTTTATACTAATATTTAGTGAAATAGATTAATTTATTTTTGGTTATTTGAGGATACACAAAATTTTGTCATCGTTACCGAGGAACGATATTAAGTGATTTATTTCTTTTAAGTTTTGCTTTCTCCTTATTTTTGGGATTAACTCTTGTAGTGAATTTATTGGAAGTTTGTCAACGACATAGAAGAAAAGGATTTTAAACACTTGGATATGGTTGGCCAAAAGACTTTAAGGGAGTTATTAACCTTTAATGTTAATAAACATTTTTTTTGCATTGATTTTCGTAATATTGAGACTTCTCAATAATTTGGAACATGGCAAGATATTCCAAAAAAGGTTAATGAGGTAAGTATTTCTTCTATTGATCAAAGATTAGAAGCACTAATATTTCTTGTAGAAAAATTTGTTGTAGGACAAAGGCAACCAGTCAAAACTTATGGAATTTGTTCAGGGGCAGGTCATCCAATCGATAAATGCCTAATTTTTCATGATGACCCATATTCGAACACCTAAAACCAAGGATAGAAGGATAAACTAAACTTCAATTATGAAATTGGTAATAAAGGTTCCAATAACAATCACATGACCGACCACAATTTCAACCTTAGCAACCCTCTTTGAATCAAGGTATATTTTTAAAAGAAATTATTAAAGTTTGGCTAACATCACTCAATTATTTCAATAGAAAAGCCAACAATTTCAACGAGAAACAAGACCCAGTATCCAGGATTTGGAGAATTAAGTATCATAATTGATGGCAACTATGAGTCGATTGGAGAAAAATCATAGCAAACTACCATTTCAAGTGGAAATTTACTCTGAAGAGAATGTGAGTACTATGGTACTTAAAAATGGAAAAAAAGAGCACGACAATTTATTAAAAGTCAAAGAAGATAAGGAAACCAAATAACAAGAGAAATCATCGAAATCGAATAATTCGTCCAAGGAGATAAATCAAGAATCAAATACTTCTAGGTCTAAAATATTGATTCCACTACTTTTTTTTGATATGTTTGCACAATCAAAGAAAGAGAAGGAAGAGAAAGAGATTTTGGAAACTTTACTAAAAGTACAAACCAACATTTCCCTCTTGAAAGTAATAAAACAAGTGTCAAAACTATTCATGAAAATAGTTAAAACAAAAATTGATACGGATTTGGATACTTTAACTCTTGACTTTGATGGTAAAGTTGTTACTTTCAATATTTTTGATAATATAAAGAATTTAAATGATTTTAAATCTGTTTTTCATGATAGTATGATAGATTTTATTGTTCATGATAATTTTGTACAACATGAATTGAATTTTGTATTTAAAGAAAACTTGACAGTTAAGATTGCAAAATAGGACAAATTTCTTGATGACAAACTCCCACATTGAAAACAATCCATGATAGGCCATAAAATCTTTCACTTCAATTCAAATTGAAGTTTATGTTAGGTAAGTTGAAATCTAAATGGACGAACAGATCTTTGAACGAGTTTGAAATAAGGAGACAATGTCAAGTCAAAGACACTAAACAAAGGCATTTGTTGGGAGGTAACTTAATATTTTCTTTTATGATTTTTTTATTTCATATTTTTGTTGGTTTTATTTAGATTTAATTTTGATTCTTTTTTTAGATAAATAAAGGTCAAAAAATTTTATAACCAGAAGTACTTTACCATTAAGGCATGCTTGCATCTTAACAGAACTTCATTTCTACCACAATACGAAGTATCTTCATAAAATGGACAGAAGTAGCCTATAGCTTAAAGACATGCCCACGCCATAATTTTTTCTTCAAAACTAATTGGATTTGACCCTCTATTCATCACTCTAACCTAGGGAAGTCTTGTTTTCACTTTATCTTTTTTATTTTTTCATTTATTTGAGATAAATGTTATTTATTTTTCTTTTTTTCTTTTTTTTTTCCCACTTGACATACATTGGGGACAATATATGATTTACGTATGGGAGGATATTCCATATTTTTGTTTTTGGTAGTATATTTGTTTTTCTATGACAGGTTAAGTTTTGCTTTATTTTACTTAAAAAAAATGAAAATGAAAAAAATTTTGAACTTTCTAAGTTGATTGTGCTATTTAGTTGACTAGAGATTTATGATAAATAACTTGTATCAATAGTTTTTTGTGTTTGAAATAACTATTTATGTCTTTAATAGTTTCCTTTGAAATACAAACATACAAAATTTGATACAAAATTCATTTAAAAATGAGTTTTTGAATTTAAAACGAACAAATTCATTCTTTATGTTTGGAATTGTTTTTTTGATGAGTGATTATCACACTTGGATTGTACATTTTAGAATTTACTTTCTTATACATTTCGAGATCACATTCTAGAATTTCATTTATTGAAATGATAAAGATACTTAGATTTTACCCCCTTTTTGGTTTTCGTAAAATTCCTACCCTACTTTTATGATCCCCTTAGTGAACCAAGTTGACTTTAAGATCTTTTCTTCTTTTACAACCCACTCAATCAACATCATGTTCCCTTTCTAGTTACACAAAGATTCAACAAAGGAAGAAACTTAATTTGGAAATATTTGAGATTTTAAAGATATTATTTTATTCCTAATATTTAGGAATATAAATTTTGGGAAAGTCCAATTTTTGTAATCTTCTATTTTAATCAGACTATCTCTTTGACAAGTCAATTATGTTATTTGTGATTAGAAAGTTTTTTTTTTTATTTAGTAGTTGTTTAAAATTTAGAAAGATTTTCTATTAAAAAAATAGACTACTCATTCTTATATATATATATATATATATATATATATGAGACACTATATATTTGGGAAGAGAGACCAAAAAGGGGGGCAGCAACCCCCTCGTCCAGTAGTAGCAAATTGATTCATTGTAGACTTATTCTTCCTGTAGCTTTTTTTTTCTACACAACAGCCACGTTTTTTTTTTCCTTTTTTTTTTAAATGGGAGTGATTTCTTTTACTTTTGTGAGTTTTCTCTCTTTAATGTTTTCATTCTAATTTTATTTTCTAGTCAAGGGATTATTGAAATCTTGATGAATGAAAATTATGAGATCTAATTGAGATAATTGATTAAATTTTTTATAAGTATTTATTTAATCTCCATGTTCTAATATTCATGATTGTTTTTTGTTTATTAAATAAAGATCTATATTTGAGAACCCTAAAATAGTTTATAACCATTTAAAAATATCAAGATTTATTTGTTTTTATTAACTGGTATTGACATAGTTTTATGATCATGCAAGTGATTTAACTTATGACAATAGATTAGATAATCTAATTTAAATAAATTCAAATTAGAATTTATTGATTGAAATTAGATCTTTCTAGATTTAAAAATTGTTGAAACACTAAATTTAATGAGCGTCTCTTGGGTTGTTTTTCGATTAAGGTAGTAATTAATGGTGACATTTTGATTACCGAAAAAGTTAGGGGAGATTAGTCGTTTCGTGGTACTTAACGGCTATAACTAATTTATTTTCATGATATTAAGTAATTTTTGTATCAATAATCAATCAAATAAATCAAGATAAAAATAATTCATTTAACTAAAAAATTGATTTTTTATTAGTTTTTATTATTTTAATTTCGAGTTTTTTATTTTTAGTTAATTAGTTTTTTTTTGATTTTTCAAATTTCTATATTTTTATTTATATTTTTATTTTCTTAAAAGAAATAAATCCATCATTTCTCATGGAGATGATCTTACTCAATCTATACTAGTATTTAGTAAAATAGATTAATTTATTTTTGATTGTTTGATAACACACCACCAATCACTATGATAACATGCAATTTATTGAATTTATTATTATTATCATGGTTTGAATTTGAATTGTTTAATGTCCTAATAGTTAGTTTTATTGAATTTTATTTTTAAGATATTGGATTTGAAGACTTAGAGTAAATTGGGCTTAATGAAGCAATTTTGAAGCTAAATTGGGTCAAGACATCTTATTGGGTTTTGAAAAAGAGAAGTTTGAATTTTAGTTTTAGTGATTTTTAGTAGAGTTTTTTAATTTTTAGTAAAAAGTTGTTTTTTTAGTAGGAGTAAGGTTTGTAATTTCAAAAAAAATTGGAAAACTCCTAATTGATTTAGAAGTCTAGAGAGAGAAAAATAGGGCAACAAATCTTAACTCTTTCCAAACATGTCACGTTACTATTCATACCAAAAAAACAAGAGGGTCGGCTGCCCATGTGTGCTTGCATTAATTCACAAGAAGTTGCATATTCTTCAAGAAGACAGAGGACGACTACACTTCCTGAAACCACAAGACAAGGATGGCTGCTCATACTCTTCCATTAGGTTTTTATTTTTATTTTCTAGGAATATTATTTTTACTTTTGATTATCTTGTGTTGATACTCTCCATCATGAGTGGTTAGTCTTTTTATTCTGATTCAAGGGTAATTTTAATCGATTGTTCTTCATTGTGAGATTATGTTCTTAATTTAATTTCTTGCCTTTAATTCAAGTATTCGTTGATTCTTGATTTAATTTTAGAGAAACCTAATATTGGTTAATCTGACAATTTAATTCAATATTAGTTTTTCTATTACTATCTACGAATTCAGTGATCCGTAATTGTCATAAATGAATGGTACAAGTAGCAAATAAGTTATTTTATTTATGAGTCTTTTACCGGTATTCAATTGACCTAGGGAATCAATGGAACAAAATTGAGTAATTGCGGCTATCTCAATTATTTATATTTTGATTTAACTATTTTCACAAAACTTAATGCTATCATTATATTATATGGAACGCTATCGTGCCCAGTCGATTAATGATAAGTTTCGATTGGATGCTGGATTTGGTCGATTAAATTAGGAAAACGCAAGATTTATTACGGCTATCCTAATAGATCTAAGGTTAAATACTTGAATCGCAAGAATAATATTTTTGACCAATGATCAATAAGACTATCGAATATATGAACCATTGGATCAATATTTAATAGATTGAACTTTCTTTCTAATTTTAGTTCGTTGCATTATTATTTGTTTCTAAATTTTAGGTTATTAATTTTTATTTAGCAATTCGTATTTTAGCAATTTGTTTGAAAACCCCCAACTTTATTTTTAACATCAATTAGGAGATTAAGTTAATTAATTCTCTTGGGATTCGACCTGATAACCACTACTACTATAGTTTGTTGCATTGGAGGAATCAATTTTAATTTGAGAGTTTTGACAATTCGACCACACCGTAGGATTTTCCTTCACCGGCATAGAATTTCTCGGCCATCTCTTACCAACTAAATTCATAGACCTATTTGGTGCTCTTAATCCAATATCGTAAACATACTCGAATTCTCCTCAAATTGCTTGGAGGACCAAACAAACCGCATAAGAAGCAAAATTGGCCTAAATCTTTCATACCTGAAGTCTAACTCCACCTAGGTCCCTCTTTTTTCTTCCCCCCCCCCCATATGCTTGTGAAGACGCTATCTAACATCAATTGCAACACAAATCCTCTTGTAGTCACACCAATTGCTTGTATAATTATTTGGATCTGAATTAAGAAACTAACCAATGTGATTACCAATATTACATGCAATTTTTTTAGACATGAACCCAATAGGCAGCTTATATATTTGAACCCAGATTTGAACTTGAAATAGAGGAACATGACCGGGTTGTTCATTATTTCCCAACCTTCGGACAAGAAGAGTGTGATTATCAAATGTCCAAGGACCACTATCAATAATCCTCCTTATGTCAACCTCATAAAAAATTTGAAAAAGATATCTTAGTGATTTGAACTGATCCATAGAATCCAACTCCTTAATACAGACTCCTTTTCGTGGCCTCTAAAGAGAAGCCAAATGTATTTTTCATGGCCATTTGTAAGATGAAGCATGCCCACCAAATACCACCGAAAATCCTTTACAATAATTTCCACAACAGTATCATCAATCGCCAAGCCCTCCTCTTCAACATTAATATTCATCCTAGTGCACAACTCATCTAAATCTTCGCCAACATTCCGAGAAGACGAAGCCATGGCAAAAAAACACAATCACAATACTATCGGAACCAAGAAAAACCGATAGAAAAACAAAACTTGTCAAAGGACAAGTCTCCACGACAAGATTTCTAATCATTAAACATATCATGTTTTATAACAATAATAAGACTGGTTCTCGAACCTTAATGGAACCATTCAAACAGTTCTGGTTATGGTCCATACCTTTTTTTGAATAGAACCGCTTGTTCCGATCCAACAAGAGAACAAACTATCCACTGATTCATTTAAGGTAGGATTAACATTTGGTTTAATCATCCGTTTACATAGCTTATTTAGATATAATTAAACTACATACAATCTAGCCAGTTCTTTAAGGAAATGTATTTATCAAATTTCTAATAATATTGAGAAAGCAGAGATCCCATACATCTTCCTCTTCCTTATTTAAGTATTTCACTTGAAATTTTTATTATTATTTAAGATAAATCTTTCAAACAAACATGGTGCTAAGTATTTGCTTAAATGATGTTTAAAGAGTAGAGATTAAAATTATTATTATTTAAACAAAATGCTAAGCATTTGTTGTTTCATTGATTGATTCATCGCTAAACAATGCATCGTCGAAGTGATTTGATCCAAGTTTAGCGAAATACTTAAAGCTACTTCATTTATTTTAGGTTTTATCGATTTTATGGATAAAATTTTATGAGGAATGAGTACAAAGACAATTTTAGGGCTAATTTGGATCATTTTATGCTTTTCAATAAAAATTTTGGGACGTGAGATGAGAGAACTGGATTTTCTGGTTCAATAATATAATATTTTTGTTGTAAAGGGAGAAAAATATTTCCCAACGCAAGAGCATCCAAACTTCATTTCAGTAAGGAGAATTGTGCACATATATTGCCATGTTAGGAGCTTAATTATGTTTTTATGCACAAAAAGTTAACATTTACTTCTTTAATTATACTTCAAATCTTCTTAAGAACCAATGTGGAAAAAATTTCATAGTGGGCATCATCCATCGCCATGACTCTACAACATGATATGTTTCTATTCCAACACCCAAGATCAGTAGAAAATTGGGGTTGATTGCTTTTATCTTGATTTTGAATACATGTGACGACTTTGAAGCTCTTTCTGCAATTGTTCGTTTATTTGTTAATTTGAGGCCAAGCTTCTGCTGATATTCTCCTTCATAGCAAAAAGTTCAGACTCTCTCTTCTCAGCTACAACAATCTCACAACCATGCACATCTCCATCGCCATTCCCATCACGCAGTTCCATGAAGGTTGAATTTAACTACCAGAAATCTGTAATTTATTTTCCTTACTCAGTCACTAACTATGATTTTCCAAATAGCGCCTTTGCAATGCAGTACATGCAAAAGCAATCACAGAGTTAACTCGGCATAGGGATAAGAACAGAGATTTATTTTGGTAGGGAAGAAATTAGCCTACTGGGGTAGTGGGGGAAGAAGTTATAATTTTTTTTTTTTGAAAATAAATAGTATTGTTAAGAATTGTAGCGACATTTTAAAAATATTTAATGATAATTTTATATTTTTTTAATGATATTTTTGAAACTAAATATCAATAAAAATGTATGCATTATATTTTAAATCTACTATACGAGAGTGCATGCCTATTCATGTTATGCTTCATTCCACGCTCGAGCATGTAACAATCATCGCGTTATCTCAGAATATATATAAGTTAACCCGTACACTAAGGTACCACAAGAAATTCATTGATATTCATCAAGTTTTTAGAATAATTCAACAAAATTCGAATAAACCAACATGCATCATCATACAATCAAATGACCAACCCGATCCAACCCTGTTCAAAATATATATGCATAAGGCCAATTCAGCTATTCAAATCCAAATACATGCACATGCACAAAATCAATTTAACCATCAATATCCAATCATATGCACCCAAAATAAAATAAGTCCATACTCAAAAAATCTAAATCAAATTTAACAAAAATAATTTCCAAATAAAGTTTTGGAAATCAAATAGGTACTAAAGTCAAACGAAATTCAAAGTTCAAAATCGACAAGGATAATATTTAAGATAGTTTTCCAAAATGATTACAACCAATGTCTCCATAAGATCCATTAATGCCTCAAAACATAATTCAAAGAAACCGATACCCGAAATAGTTCTTGAATTATCTTCGGTTCGGCTCAAAACAAAGGCTAATCTCCCAGCTAAGGGTTCTCTATAAAAATGAAATGAGAGGAATGAGTATAAATAATACTTAGTGAGTGGAATGACATGTTATGTAATGATTGAGGGGTGAATGTAGATATGCCAAATGATAATTCAAAAAAAATCATTTTTCATCGTATTCAATTTATAAATATTTTACATAAATATCAAGATTTTTCGTCTAAATTCAGATGTCATAAATAAATAAGTTTTATGCATCCAACTCATATCATAGTTCTCAAATAACGGGAATTGCCAAAAATGTTTGTCTGATAATGGTCTACCGTAACCAATAGCGAATCCGCAAAGGAGTTTTCATACATTTCACAGTTATCAAATGCTCCAATCTTGGCGTTGACTCGGAATCTCCCTAGCGATGCAAGTTAGCCCAATGGGACAAAAGAGGTGTCTTTCGGATTCGATTAACCTCCCTATCTAATAAAAACCCTAATTACATTGCCCAATCGAGCCACACCGTGGTAGGGATGACTATAGCCACTAATAGGGGTTCAGACTCACACCCTATGTCAATAAATATACAATTCAATTTCAAATCATTCCATGTGCCAATATAACTATACAAATTTTAATTCAAGTCATTGATGGAAAAGTTTGCAATATAACAAATATAACATGGCACAAAATTCATTTTTAACAATTTCGGATGCATATCTATATCAATATTACGTATAAAGACATTCCACACATACAAAATATTTCAAAATTCATTTTAAAATCATTTAAAAAAAATTCAAGTAAAATATTTTGGTCATTTAAAACATAACATAAAATTCACTCAACTCTTGGGAGGGTTAACACTCTCAATCCATAATTCAAGGCTAAATTAATTTCTCATAACTTTCAATTGTCATAATCTAAAGTAATAGACACCATTTCATCATCAATCATAAACCAAATTTGGACTAAATTAATTTTTTCCTATTTTTTTTCCTAACTCTAAATTTCCTACTTTATCAAATTCATATTCAAATTCTTCTATTAAACATCATAGACTTAGGAAAACAAATTTTCATTCAATATTTCCTTCAATTTCAATATTATACAAACTCTAAACCTAAATCCCCAAACTTTATTCTTCAATTTCAATATAATAATTCAAATTTATGTTAGAAAAATATAAATCTAGATTGGAAGAGTAAAATTACCTTTAAAGAATCCTCAATTTTCATCCAAGGTCAAAACCCTAATTTTCTTTCTCTACAAAAATTTCAAATTACAACATAAATTGTGATTTCATACAAGAATAACACAAATATAAGTTAAGAGATGAAATTTATCTCTATGAAGACCACCAATTTCACCTCTAATTGAACTACTTCAAAACTCTAAATTTTTCTCTCTAAGAAAATTTGAATTTTTCTCAAAATTCAATCTTTTAGAAGTTTGTTGCAGCGTTTGTAGTTTAAATATATAAGTATTTGTAGAAATTTTGATCAAATTTGATGAAGAGAAGAGAGGAGAGAGATAGCCGAGAGGGAGAGAGAGAGGCGAGAGGCCGAGAGGAATTTTCGGGCAAGGGTAGGGAGAAGGGAGAAAGAAGAAGAGAAGAAAAAAAAAGAAAAGAAAAAAAAATGAAAAGCAAGGGAGTGGTGGGTAGTGGTGGTAGGGCCCGCCACTCTCTTGTTTTTGTGTGTTTTCATTTTTTTTTATTTGGTTTTTTTTTTTTTTTTTTTTTTTTTTTTTTTTGAGTTTTCTATTTAGTTAGACTATCTCTTTGACAAGTCAATTAGGTTATTTGTAATTAGAATTTTTTTTTTCTTTTAATTTGATAATTACTTAGAATTTAGAAAGATTTTCTATTAGAAAAATAGATAACTCATTCCTATATATATACAGGCATTACACATTTAGGAACAGAGCCCAATAAAAGGGGGCAACAGCCCCCTCGTCCAGTAGCAAATTGATTCATTGTAGATTTATTCTTCCTGTAGCTTTCTTTTTCTACATAGTAGCTACGTTTGTTTTTTTTTTTTTTTTTTTTTTTTTTTTTTATCATGGGAGCAATTACTTTCACTTTTGTGAGTTTTCTCTCTCTAATATTTTCATTTTAATTTTATTTTTTAGTCAAGAATTTATTGAAATCTTGATAAATGAAGATCATGAGATCTAATTGAGATCATTGGCTCAATATTTTGTAAATATTTATTTAATCTCTATATCCTAATATTTATGATTGTTTTAGATTTATTAAATAGAAATCTATATTTGATAACCCTAAAATAGTGTACAACCATTTAAAAACAGTAAAATTTGTTTGTTTTTAATAATGTGGTGATTGATATAGTTTCATGACCTCGTAAGTGATTTAACTTATTTCAAGAGATTAGATAATCTAATTTAAATAAATCCATATTAAAATTTATCGATTATAATTGGATCTCTCTAGATCTTAAATATGTTAAAATACTAAATCCAATAAGAGTTTTTTTTGACTATCTTTCGATTAAAAAAGTAATTAATAGTGGTACATTGATTATTGAAAACGTTAGGAGAGATTAATCGTTTCAGGTACTTAATGGCTATAACCAATTTACTTGTATGATATTGAGTAATTTTTGTATTAATGATCAATCAAATACATTAAGGTGGAAATAATTTCTTTGACTAGAAAATTGATTTTCTATTAGTTTTTATTCTTTTAATTCCGCGTTATTTATTTTTGATTAATTAGTTTAATTAATTTTCTAAACTCTTATATTTTTATTTTTATTATTGTTTCCTTAAACGAAGTAATCTACAAATCCTTGTGTAGACGACTTAATATTTAGTGAAATAGATTAATTTATTTTTGGTTATTTGAGGATACACAAAATTTTGTCACCGTTACCGAGAAACGATATTAAGTGATTTATTTCTTTTAAATTTTACTTTCTCCTTATTTTTGGAATTAACTCTTGCAGTGAATTTATTGGAAGTTTGTCAACGACATAGAAGAAAAGGATTTTAAACACTTGGATATGGTTGGCCAAAGGACTTTAAGGGAGTTATTAACCTTTAATGTTAATAAACATTTTTTTTTTTGCATTGATTTTTGTAATATTGAGACTTTTCGATAATTTGGAACATGGCAAGATATTCCAAGAAAGGTTAATGAGGTAAGTATTTCTTCTATTGATCAAAGATTAGAAGCACTAATATTTCTTGTAGAAAAATTTGTTGTAGGGCAAAGGCAACCAGTCAAAACTTATAGAATTTGTTCAGGGGTGGGTCATCCAATCGATAAATGCCTAATTTTTCATGATGACCCATATTCGAACACCTTAAACCAAGGATAGAAGGATAAACTAAACTTCAATTATGAAAATTGGCAATAAAGGTTCTAATAACAATCACATGACCGACCATAATTTCAACCTTAGCAACCCTCTTTGAATCAAGGTATATTTTTAAAAGAAATTATTAAAAGTTTGGCTAACATCACTCAATTATTTCAATAGAAAAGCCAACAATTTCAACGAGAAACAAGAACCAACATCCAGGATTTGGAGAATTAGGTATCATAATTGGTGGCAACTATGAGTTGATGGGAGAAAAATCATAGCAAACTACCATTTCAAGTGGAAATTAACTCTGAAGAGAATGTGAGTACTATGATACTCAAAAATGGAAAAAAAGTACAAGACAATTTATTAAAAGTCGAAGAAAATAAGGAAACCAAATAACAAGAGAAATCATCGAAATCGAATAATTCGTCCAAGGAGATAAATCAAGAATTAAATACTTTTAGGTCTAAAATATCGATTCCACCACATTTTTCTGATATGTTTGCACAGTCAAAGAAAGAGAAGGAAGAGAAAGAGATTTTGAAAACTTTACCAAAAGTACAGACCAACATTTCCCTCTTGAAAGCAATAAAACAAGTGTCAAAACTATTCATGAAAATAGTCAAAACCAAAATTGATACGGATTTGAATACTTTAATTCTTGACTTTGATGGTAAAGTTGTTATTTTTAATATTTTTATACTATAAAGAATTCAAATGATTTTAAATCTGTTTTTCATGATAGTATAATAGATTTTATTGTTCATGATAATTTTGTGCAACATGAATTGAATTTTGTATTTAAAAAAAACTAGACAGATAAGATTGCAAAATAGGACAAATTTCTTAATGACAAACTCCCACATTGAAAACAATCTATGATAGGCCATAAAATCTTTTACTTCAATTCAAATTAAAGTTTATGTTAGGTAAGTTGAAGTCTAAATGAACGAACAGATCTTTGAACGAGTTTGAAATAAGGACACAATGTCAAGTCAAAGACACTAAACAAAGACATTTGTTGGGAGGCAACCTAATATTTTCTTTTATAATTTTTTTATTTCATATTTTTGTTGGTTTTATTTAGATTTAATTTTGATTCTTTTTTAGATAAATAAAGGTCAAAAAATTTTATAACCAGAAGTACTCTACCATTAAGGCGTGCTTGCGTCTTAACAGAACTTCATTTCTACCACAATACGGAGTATCTTCATAAAATGGACAGAAGTAGTCTATAGCTTAAAGGCATGCCCACGCCATAATTTTTTCTTCAAAACTAATTGGATTTGACCCTCTATTCACCACTCTAACCTAGAGAAGTCTTGTTCTCATTTTATCTTTTTTATTTTTTCATTTATTTGAGATAAATGTTATTTATTTTTCTTTTTCTCTTTTTTTTCCCACTTGGCATACATTGGGGACAATATATGATTTATGTGTGGGAGGATATTCCATACTTTTGTTTTTGGTAGTATATTTGTTTTACTACGATAGGTTAAGTTTTGCTTTATTTTACTTAAAAAAAATGAAAAATGAAAAAAATTTTGAACTTTCTAAGTTGATTGTGCTATTTAGTTGACCGGAGATTTATGATAAATAACTTGTATCAATAGTTTTTTTGCGTTTGAAATAACTATTTATGTCTTTAATAGTTTCCTTTGAAATACAAACATACAAAATTTGATACAAAACTCATTTAAAAATGAGTTTTTGAATTTAAAATGAATAAATTCATTCTTTATGTTTGGAATTGTTTTTTTGATGAGTGATTATTATACTTGGATTGTACATTTTAGAATTTATTTTCTTATGCATTTCGAAATCACATTCTAGAATTTCATTTATTGAAATGATAAAGATAGTTAGATTTTACCCCCTTTTTAGTTTTCGTAAAAATTCCTACCCTACTTTTATGATCCCCTTAGTGAACCAAGTTGACTTTTAGATCTTTTCTTCTTTTACAACCCCCTCAATCAACATCATGTTCCCTTTCTAGTTACACAAAGATTCAACAAAGGAAGAAACTTAATTTGAAAATATTTGAGATTTTAAAGATATTATTTTATTCCTAATAATTAGGAATATAAATTTTAAAAAAATCCAGTTTTTGTAATTTTCTATTTTAATCAGACTGTCTCTTTGACAAGTCAATTAGGTTATTTGTAATTAGAAACTTTTTTTTTTTTATTTAGTAGTTGTTTAAAATTTAGAAAGATTTTCTATTAAAAAAATAGACTACTCATTCATATATATATATATATATATATATATATATATATATGAGACACTATATATTTGGGAAGAGAGACCAAAAAAAGAGGCGGCAACCCTTTGTCCAGCAGCAGCAAATTGATTCATTGTAGACTTATTCTTCCTGTAGCTTTTTTTTCTACACAGCAGCCAAGTTTTTTTTTCTTTTTTTTTTTTTTTTTTTAAATGGGAGCGATTTCTTTTACTTTTGTGAGTTTTCTCTCTTTAATGTTTTCATTCTAATTTTATTTTCTAGTCAAGGGATTATTGAAGTCTTGATGAATGAAAATTATGAGATCTAATTGAGATCATTGATTCAATATTTTATAAGTATTTATTTAATCTTCATGTCCTAATATTCATGATTGTTTTATGTTTATTAAATAAAGATCTATATTTGAGAACCCTAAAATAGTTTATAACCAATTAAAAATATCAAGATTTATTTGTTTTTATTAACTGGCGATTGACATAGTTTTATGGTCATGCAAGTGATTTAACTTATGACAAGAGATTAGATAATTTAATTTAAATAAATTCAGATTGGAATTTATTGATTAAAATTGGATCTCTCTAGATTTTAAAATTGTCGAAACACTAAATTTAATGAGAATCTCTTGGGTTGTCTTTCGATTAAGGAAGTAATTAATGATGACATTTTGATTACCGAAAAAGTTAGGAGAGATTAGTCGTTTCGTGGTACTTAACGGTTATAACTAATTTATTTTCATGATGTTGAGTAATTTTTGTATCAATAATCAATCAAATACATCAACATGAAAATAATTCATTTAACTAAAAAATTGATTTTTCATTAATTTTTATTATTTTAATTTCGAGTTTTTTATTTTTAGTTAATTAATTTAGTTAATTTTTCAAATTTCTATATTTATATTTTTATTTTTATTTTCTTAAAAGAAATAAATCCATCGTTTCCCATGGAGACGATCTTACTCAATCTATGCTAGTATTTAATAAAATAGATTAATTTATTTTTGATTGTTTGACGACACACCACCAATCACCGTGATAACATGCAATTTATTGAATTTATTATTGTTATCATGGATTGAATTTGAATTGTTTAATGTCCTAATAGTTGGTTTTATTGAATTTTATTTTAGGAGATTGGATTTGAAGACTTGGAGCAAATTGAACTTAATGAAGCAATTTTAAAACTAAATTGGGTCAAGACATCTTATTGGGTTTTGAAGAAGAGAAGTTTGAATTTTAGTTTTAGTGATTTTTAGTAGAGTTTTTTAATTTTTAGTAAAAAGTTGTTTTTTTAGGAGTAAGGTTTGTAATTTTAAAAAAATTGGAAAACTCCTAATTGATTTAGAAGTCTTGAGGGAGGAAAATAGGGCAATAAATCTTAACTCTTTCTAAACATGTCATGTTACTATTCATACCAAAAAAACAAGAGGGTCGGCTGCCCATGTTTGCTTGCATTAATTCACAAGAAGTTGCATATTCTTCAAGAAGACAGAGGACGGCTACACTTCCTGAAACCACAAGACAAGGACGACTGCTCATACTCTTCCATTAGGTTTTTATTTTATTTTCTAGGAATATTATTTTTACTTTTGATTATCTTGTGTTGATACTCTCCATCATGAGTGGTTAGTCTTTTTATTCTGATTCAAGGGGAATTTTAATCGATTGTTTTTCATTGTGAGATTATGTTCTTAATTTAATTTCTTGCATTTTATTCAAATATTCGTTGATTCTTGATTTAATTTTAGAGAAACATAATATTGATTAATCTGACAATTTAATTCAATATTAGTTTTTCTATTACTATCCAGGAATTCAGTGATCCGTAATTGTCATGAATGAATGGTACAAGTAGTAACTAGGTTATTTTGTTTATGAGTCTTTTATCGGTATTCAATTGACCTAGGGAATCAATGGAACAAAATTGAGTAATTGTGGCTATCCCAATTGTTTATATTTTGGTTTAACTGTTTTCACAAAACTTAATGTTATCATTATATTGATATGGAACACTATCGTGCCCAGTCGATTAATGATAAGTTTCGATTGGATGCTGGGTTTGGTCGATTAAATTAGGAAAATGTAAGATTTATTACAACTATCCTAATAGATCTAAGGTTAAATACTTGAATCGCAAGAATAATATTTTTGACCAATGATCAATAAGATTATCGAATATATGAACCCTTGGATCAGTATTTAATAGATTAAATTTTCTTTCTAATTTTAATTTGTTGCATTATTATTTGTTTCTAAATTTTAGCTTATTAATTTTTATTTAGCAATTTGTTTGAAAATCCCCAACTTTATTTTTAACATCAATTAGGAGATTAAATTAATTAGTTCCCTTGGGATTCGACCTGGTAACCACTATTACTACAGTTTGTTGTATTGGGGGAATCAGTTTTAATTTGAGGGTTTCGACAATCCGATCACACCGTAAGATTTTCCTTCACCGGCATAGAATTTCTCGGCCATCTCTTACCAACTAAATTCATAGACCTTCTATTTGCTGCTCTTAATCCAATATCGTAAACATACTCGAATTCTCCTCAAATTGCTTGGAGGACCAAACAAACCGCATAAGAAGCAAAATTGGCCTAAATCTTTCATACCTGAAGTCTAACTCCACCTAGGTCCCTCTTTTTTCTTCCCCCCCCCCCATATGCTTGTGAAGACGCTATCTAACATCAATTGCAACACAAATCCTCTTGTAGTCACACCAATTGCTTGTATAATTATTTGGATCTGAATTAAGAAACTAACCAATGTGATTACCAATATTACATGCAATTTTTTTAGACATGAACCCAATAGGCAGCTTATATATTTGAACCCAGATTTGAACTTGAAATAGAGGAACATGACCGGGTTGTTCATTATTTCCCAACCTTCGGACAAGAAGAGTGTGATTATCAAATGTCCAAGGACCACTATCAATAATCCTCCTTATGTCAACCTCATAAAAAATTTGAAAAAGATATCTTAGTGATTTGAACTGATCCATAGAATCCAACTCCTTAATACAGACTCCTTTTCGTGGCCTCTAAAGAGAAGCCAAATGTATTTTTCATGGCCATTTGTAAGATGAAGCATGCCCACCAAATACCACCGAAAATCCTTTACAATAATTTCCACAACAGTATCATCAATCGCCAAGCCCTCCTCTTCAACATTAATATTCATCCTAGTGCACAACTCATCTAAATCTTCGCCAACATTCCGAGAAGACGAAGCCATGGCAAAAAAACACAATCACAATACTATCGGAACCAAGAAAAACCGATAGAAAAACAAAACTTGTCAAAGGACAAGTCTCCACGACAAGATTTCTAATCATTAAACATATCATGTTTTATAACAATAATAAGACTGGTTCTCGAACCTTAATGGAACCATTCAAACAGTTCTGGTTATGGTCCATACCTTTTTTGAATAGAACCGCTTGTTCCGATCCAACAAGAGAACAAACTATCCACTGATTCATTTAAGGTAGGATTAACATTTGGTTTAATCATCCGTTTACATAGCTTATTTAGATATAATTAAACTACATACAATCTAGCCAGTTCTTTAAGGAAATGTATTTATCAAATTTCTAATAATATTGAGAAAGCAGAGATCCCATACATCTTCCTCTTCCTTATTTAAGTATTTCACTTGAAATTTTTATTATTATTTAAGATAAATCTTTCAAACAAACATGGTGCTAAGTATTTGCTTAAATGATGTTTAAAGAGTAGAGATTAAAATTATTATTATTTAAACAAAATGCTAAGCATTTGTTGTTTCATTGATTGATTCATCGCTAAACAATGCATCGTCGAAGTGATTTGATCCAAGTTTAGCGAAATACTTAAAGCTACTTCATTTATTTTAGGTTTTATCGATTTTATGGATAAAATTTTATGAGGAATGAGTACAAAGACAATTTTAGGGCTAATTTGGATCATTTTATGCTTTTCAATAAAAATTTTGGGACGTGAGATGAGAGAACTGGATTTTCTGGTTCAATAATATAATATTTTTGTTGTAAAGGGAGAAAAATATTTCCCAACGCAAGAGCATCCAAACTTCATTTCAGTAAGGAGAATTGTGCACATATATTGCCATGTTAGGAGCTTAATTATGTTTTTATGCACAAAAAGTTAACATTTACTTCTTTAATTATACTTCAAATCTTCTTAAGAACCAATGTGGAAAAAATTTCATAGTGGGCATCATCCATCGCCATGACTCTACAACATGATATGTTTCTATTCCAACACCCAAGATCAGTAGAAAATTGGGGTTGATTGCTTTTATCTTGATTTTGAATACATGTGACGACTTTGAAGCTCTTTCTGCAATTGTTCGTTTATTTGTTAATTTGAGGCCAAGCTTCTGCTGATATTCTCCTTCATAGCAAAAAGTTCAGACTCTCTCTTCTCAACTACAACAATCTCACAACCATGCACATCTCCATCGCCATTCCCATCACGCAGTTCCATGAAGGTTGAATTTAACTACCAGAAATCTGTAATTTATTTTCCTTACTCAGTCACTAACTATGATTTTCCAAATAGCGCCTTTGCAATGCAGTATATGCAAAAGTAATCACAGAGTTAACTAGGCATAGGGATAAGAACAGATATTTATTTTGGTAGGGAAGAAATTAGCCTACTGGGGTAGTGGGGGAAGAAGTTATAATTTTTTTTTTGAAAATAAATAGTATTGTTAAGAATTGTAGCGACATTTTAAAAATATTTAATGATAATTTTATATTTTTTTAATGATATTTTTGAAACTAAATATCACTAAAAATTTTTCATTATATTTTAAATCTACTATACGAGAGTGCATGCCTATTCATGTTACGCTTCATTCCACGCTCGAGCATGTAACAATCATTGCGTTATCTCAGAATATAGATAAAGTTAACCCGTACGCTAAGGTACCACAAGAAATTCGTTGATATTCATCCAGTTTTTAGAATAATTCAACAAAATCCGAATAAACTAACATGCATCATCACGCAATCAAATGACCAACCCGATCCAACCCTGTTCAAAATATACATGCATAAAGCCAATTCAGCCATTCAAATTCAAATACATGCACATGCACAAAACCAATTTGACCATCAATATCCAATCACATGCACCCAAAATAAAATAAGTCCCTACTCAAAAAATCTAAATCAAATTTAACAAAAATAATTTCCAAATAAAGTTTTGAAAATCAAATAGGTACTAAAGTCAAACGAAATTCAAAGTTCAAAATCGACAAGGATAATATTTAAGATAGTTTTCCAAAATGATTACAACCAATGTCTCCATAAGATCCATTAATGCCTCAAAACATAATTCAAAGAAACCGATACCCGAAATAGTTCTTGAATTATCTTCGGTTCGGCTCAAAACAAAGGCTAATCTCCCAGCTAAGGGTTCTCTATAAAAATGAAATGAGAGGAATGAGTATAAATAATACTTAGTGAGTGGAATGACATGTTATGTAATGATTGAGGGGTGAATGTAGATATGCCAAATGATAATTCAAAAAAAATCATTTTTCATCATATTCAATTTATAAATATTTTACATAAATATCAAGATTTTCCGTCTAAATTCAGATGTCATAAATAAACAAGTTTTATGCATCCAACTCATATCATAGTTCTCAAATAACGGGAATTGCCAAAAATGTTTGTTTGATAATGGTCTGCCGTAACCAATAGCGAATCCACTAAGGGGTTTTCATACATTTCATAGTTATCAAATGCTCCAATGTTGGCGTTGACTCGGAATCTCCCTAGCGATGCAACCAAGTTAGCCCAATGGGACAAAAGAGGTGTCTCTCGGATTCGATTAACCTCCCTATCTAATAAAAACCCTAATTACGTTGCCCAATCGAGCTACACCGTGGTAGGGATGACTATAGCCACTAATAGGGTTTCAGACTCACACCCTATGTCAATAAATATACAATTCAATTTCAAATCATTCAATGTGCCAATATAACTATACAAATTTTAATTCAAGTCATTGATGGAAAAGTTTGCAATATAACAAATATAACATGGCACAAAATTCATTTTTAACAATTTCGGATGCATATCTATATCAATATTACGTATAAAGACATTCCACACATACAAAATATTTCAAAATTCATTTTAAAATCATTTAAAAAAAATTCAAGTAAAATATTTTGGTCATTTAAAACATAACATAAAATTCACTCAACTCTTGGGAGGGTTAACACTCTCAATCCATAATTCAAGGCTAAATTAATTTCTCATAACTTTCAATTGTCATAATCTAAAGTAATAGACACCATTTCATCATCAATCATAAACCAAATTTGGACTAAATTAATTTTTTCCTATTTTTTTTCCTAACTCTAAATTTCCTACTTTATCAAATTCATATTCAAATTCTTCTATTAAACATCATAGACTTAGGAAAACAAATTTTCATTCAATATTTCCTTCAATTTCAATATTATACAAACTCTAAACCTAAATCCCCAAACTTTATTCTTCAATTTCAATATAATAATTCAAATTTATGTTAGAAAAATATAAATCTAGATTGGAAGAGTAAAATTACCTTTAAAGAATCCTCAATTTTCATCCAAGGTCAAAACCCTAATTTTCTTTCTCTACAAAAATTTCAAATTACAACATAAATTGTGATTTCATACAAGAATAACACAAATATAAGTTAAGAGATGAAATTTATCTCTATGAAGACCACCAATTTCACCTCTAATTAAACTACTTCAAAACTCTAAATTTTTCTCTCTACGAAAATTTGAATTTTTCTCAAAATTCAATCTTTTAGAAGTTTGTTGCAGCGTTTGTAGTTTAAATATATAAGTATTTGTAGAAATTTTGATCAAATTTGATGAAGAGAAGAGAGGAGAGAGATAGCCGAGAGGGAGAGAGAGAGGCGAGAGGCCGAGAGGAATTTTCGGGCAAGGGTAGGGAGAAGGGAGAAAGAAGAAGAGAAGAAAAAAAAAGAAAAGAAAAAAAAATGAAAAGCAAGGGAGTGGTGGGTAGTGGTGGTAGGGCCCGCCACTCTCTTGTTTTTGTGTGTTTTCATTTTTTTTTATTTGGTTTTTTTTTTTTTTTTTGAGTTTTTATCGATATTACAATTCATAATGTTGCATGATCTTTTAGGTTTCAGAATATTTTTAAATTCCACGAGTATCAAAACATATTTTTATTAATTAAATGCCGTTAAAGTAGTTTTATGCAAGAATAGTCCGACATTATCATCTATAACTAAGGATTAAACTTTCAAGATTTTCATCCCTCTAAAAAAAAAAAAAATATTAGACAAACTGTGATAGGCCAAGCAATCAGAATTTCCGATTGTATCTGTTTTTTACTTTTATAATGATCGTTGATCTCACACTTTGTAGAATAATATAAAATATATTAAAAATCTTATTTATCAAAAATTTCAATAAAACACAATATAAACTATATAAATACAAGTTCATATTCCTTCGAATCTGTGAAAACATAAAAATCAAACTAAAACCAGAACCTTATTTTGTTGTTTAACCTATGGTTCTTATAATTAGTTTAATTAAACTATTTTTGACAGACAAATAGTGAGAAGAAAAAAAAAAAGTGTAATATATAACATTATCCTATATTATTATTTTAATTTCTCTCATTGAGTTATGCATCGAATATATCTACGGACAAGTGCAGTTGCTCAAAAATTACGTATGACAATCAGAAAATTAATACCTAAATAATGACCTAAATTAAAAGCTGAAGTATGCATAAACCCTAGAAATTTCAACCCCCACAATCATTAAAAAAAGGTTTGATCAATCATTGCATCCAAACATTTTTATTAACCCAATTATGTGTGTGTGTATTAATAGTATCCGTCACTCAAAGACTTGAATTAGGTTTTATCTCAAACCTTATTCGAGGTGTTCTGCAATTCCTGCTCCCGAACTCTACAATTCACAACACTTCTCCTCGCATTTTCTGTGAATTCTTTCATTTCCAAACTCTTCAATTCATAAAATCTGTCTTTTTCCTTCTCCAATTCCTCAATTTCCTCAACTTGAACCATCAAATCCCTAAATCCCCAAACAAGAAACCACTTCAATTAATGACACAATCAAGTCAAATCCGCATAAAAATAACGAAAAAATTTCAGGGTTGACCTTAGTTGTTGTACAGATATTGAATATTTGGAATCGAGAGTGTCGATCTGAGATTTAAGAGATAAGATGCTGAAATTTGGTGACGCAATTTTGTGATCTAGCATAAAACACCTTCGTTCTATGGACTGGTGTTTGAGAGTTTTGCGGACTCGGAGAGAAGTTGTAGCTAAATTATTTGGAGCTCTCTCTGCCTGTGAGAGTCTGAATTAGGTTGTGTACAGAGAGAGAGAGTGAGAGAAGACCTGGTGGAGGGAGAGTCTTTGGTTTCTGGTTTCTTCCTTTGTTGATGACTTTCGCGGAATGCATGAGAAAGCGCCATTCTGCGTAGCTCAGAGAGAGGGGCGGTGTCTGGGGGGACAGTTCAGTGTAGGGTGACCACGGGACGGTTTGAATCATGGATCGAATGAGAATCGATGATTTAAAAAAAGAATTGGAATCGTTTTGTTCAGTTCTACCATGAATTGGTTTTGATTTTTAAATTTTAAAAATCAGAATCGAATCAAAATTAAAATCGGAATCGAAATGGAAATCGAAATCGAAATCAAATATTTTTTTTTGTTGAAATTGGAATCGAATTTTTAAAAATGATTGGTTTTTTACTTTTAAATAAATACTAAACTCATTCAAAATTTAAATTTTTATTATTATGTCACAATTATAACAATAAATATATACAAAAACTAAAGTTATTTAAAATTTAAAATTTTCATCATTATGTCATAACGAGCATAAAAATCAAAATCATTTAAAATTTAAAATTTTCATTGTTATGTCATAATCACAATAAAAAATATACACAAAATCAAAATCATTCAAAATTTAAATTCATTCAAAATTCAAATCAAAATCATGTACAATAATCAACATGCATAATGATCAAATTTATTCGAAATTTAAATTTTTTATTGATGTGTTATAGTCCCAATAATAAACATGTACAAAAATGGAAGGCAAAATAAATAGTTACATAAATGTTTTTATGATAAATGTTTTTTACGATAAATGTTTGATTTTAAAAATTACATAAAATAAATAAATCGACATAAGTCAAATTTCCACATATAAAACTTGAGTTTAAATATAATTTAAATAGAAGACAATTTAAATTAAAATAAATCGACTGAATTAATGAATTGAAAAATAATATAATTAATTCATCTATTAAAAAGATGAGAGAATTAAAATTAAATAATTTAAATTTTAATTTTAAATGGTTTGAATCGGAATCGAACCATAAGGAATCGAAACCATCGGTAAGTGGTTTGGTTTTGGTTGATGAATTTGAACCGTCGATTTTGGAATTGAAACCAAATCATGAAAATTCGAAGAATCGAAACTGAAATCGTTGATGAACAATTCAATTCTGATTTCATTGGATGACAAAATAGAACCGGCGGTTTTAGAATCATGATCACCTTTTGTTCACTGACAATATTTTTTTTCCTTGATTTGTAGTTTGGATTCGATTTCTATCCTAATAAAAAAGAAAAAAGAGAGGGAGGGATCGCGTCGGGGAGTTGTTTGCTCTAATTTTTTGAAGTTGCCGCCAAATTCTCGTTTTTGTTTCGCAGAAATGCTTTTGGAAAAGATGGATTTATTTTATCCTAAATCAACTTAGGACTGTGACGTCAGCGTTCTTTATTTTTAGGCCCTTTGGTCCGGCCCATATCCATGTTTTGGCCCGTAAGTTTTGTTTTTGTTTGTTTGTTTGCTTTATTTTATTTTTTGAGTTTGGTTTTGTTTTGGTTTTTGATTTCTGGATTTTTTTTGGTTTTATAAATTATTAATATTTGATAATTATTTTATATTTGATTAAATTTGATTCGAATTAGATTAAAATTTTAAAGAATAAAATTCTCTTGATATTTTTTTTACATAATATTTAAATTTAAGATTTTATTTAAAAGATATTAGTTATTAATTATTAGAAATATTTTTCACATGAATGAGTAAATCGACAATCATATGGGCCTCCTAGATGACCCATGAAAGGACCATGCCGTGCAACGTGAACTTTGCTGTCCATGGCCGCAAAGAAGGTTGATGTTAAGTTCATCTTTTCTTCCATGGGTGCCCATGAGGTGAACCAATCTGAGATAAACGGAATAAAAATGAAAATAGAGTAAATATCGTCCAATAAGAAGTATAATATTCAGTGTATGGTAAGCATCTTTATCTAAAAAACAACTCTATTATTTAATTATATTAAAAAAGTTGTAAATAGAATTTGCCTATAGTACTTGTACTCTCTCTCTCTCTCTCTATATATATATATTTATAATTTGTAAACTATTTATGTATATATTTTATAAATTTATTTATACATACTTAGAAGTGAGAGACGAGTATTTAAATTGCTTTTAGAACCCATTCTTTTTCCCCTTTTTTTTTTTTTTTGGGGGGGGGGGAGGATCTATGGTATTCCAGCGCAAATACTCTAGCTATCTTTTTATTGAAACAGCCTATAACTGTTCACAAACTGCCCTGGAGAGGCAGAAATGCAAATTAGCTTTAGGAAAAAAGAAGGCATCTTTGTTTTAGGTAATTGTGTGATTTAAAAGCACTCAATTAGAGTAAAGAAAGCTTATCATTGTCCTTATCACATGGAGGCAAGCTAATCAACCCATTATCTTGATGCCATTGCTAATCAATTACAATGTTCAATCGGCTAAAATGGCCCCCCATTACTTTTCTTGACTAATAAGTAACATAAGTGACACAAGAAGTGACACTATCGAGTTATTTGGGGGGTTTCTTGTGGGAACATAAAAATTTAACTTTTGAATATCTGATAATGACTAAAACTAAGACGTAATGAGTCCACAATATAACAATGCTTTTGACTCTTATGTCCCTCCAAGCGGTAGAGCCATACTTCCATCATTCCTTTCCTGATTCGATCCACTTGGTTGCAAAAAAAAAAAAAAAAAAGAGAAATTAACTCTTATCTTAAAATTGCGGAAATGAAATAATGATACCAACAAAGAGGGTTGGTGTAGCAAAATAGATTTGGACTCAGATAGAACGATCTGAGTCTTAATATGGTTCCGACAATATATTATGAGAAAATTTGATTTGTACTTTAAAAATTAACTATTAGATAGAAGGTTTTCGTTTTTATACATCATGTTTGGAATATTGAGATGGAGATTTTACATTTTGTTTCTATCGAATCGTTGCAAGAAATAACAGTGTGCATACAGTGGGTACTGCTACTTGGTTCATGGGCTGAAAATAAATTTTTAGAGAGCCTTGGATGAATCCTTTTTCTGCAATGCAGTTTATTGCCTCAATCTTTAACCATCTTTTCCATATATATATATATATATATATATATATATATATATTCTTTTGGATTTCAAATCAGTCATTCTTAATCTTATATATCTGTAATTGTTGGTTGACAAGTGACAACATGGCCTACATTGAGAATGTTGGTATTGCAGGTCACAAGTTAGAGCTGGTTTTATTGAAGCCTAGATACCAAGCAAATCTTAGTCTTACCCTGTAAGTTTACACTTTACCCCCCCTCAATTGATCAATTCTCTTTCTAGCATGATTCCTCATGGGAGTCCTTTCCATTACATGCCTTTGTTCACGTGAGAGTTGGTGCCCATGGAAAGAGTACATTTAGATATGAGGGACCAAGAAAGGAGAAAAGTATAAATCTTTACATCCTATTGTACAAATCCTTTTAACTTTGGTTGAAGGAAAATGTAAAAAAAAAAAAAAAATCATTTTTAATGAAACTCTGAGAGTGAACTTGTGCTGTGTGATGACTTCTCTTCTTAATTATTGAAATTAGACAACAAAAATTGTGAACAAGAATTTTGGCACAAATTTATTCAAGTATGACAAATATTTTATTCGATAAAAATACAGGGTAAGATTTGTTTCATTTCTGGTTGTTAAGCGCACACACAAAAAAAAAAAAAAAAGAAACTTAGAAACAAGGGTGCTAAGATTTTAACTAAAGTTCTATACTTGCATAATATATATATATATATATATATATATATAAATGTATATATATCTATAGGGAGACTCGAGCTCGACCTTTATACGAGGGATGAAGGACGGTGTCTTATAGCTCATTGACTTATGCTTGCATAATATATATATATATATATATATATTTGGGTGCTTGGGACACTTCTCCACCGACCGGTATCTGGGAGACTTCAACTTGACTAATCCGGCTTGAGTCTTTGGAGGTCTCCGTTCGAAGGGTTGGATTCTTATAATATAGTTTATTCTATTTTTAAATTTTGAACTTGAGGTTTTGGTTAAGGAATTTGGCGACCTTATCTACTAGACTGACTGACCGTTAGTTCCTATGTTTGCATGATATTGAGAATCAATCAACACGATATTTCTTACAGGCATGCGTAATCACATAAATAAGAAAAAGTTTTAGTAAAATTTAATGCCAATGGGATTTAACGGTTTAAATTTTGTTGAGAACACTTGTATTGTGGTATTAATAAGCATAACCTATTTCACTTGATACTCTCTCTACATTTATTTGTTTATTAGCTTAGCAATTTCTTTATGTTGTGCCGCTGGTTGAGGAAGTTTGATGAGTTTGTGTTTCAGAAGATCTCTCTCTCTCTCCTGGGTTGTTTTATATTTAGCATTCTAGGACCCAAGGCATGCATCTTCAACCATGCCACATGCTTAATTGACTGGGAAAAGCAACCAAACCGCCGAACTACACACACAATCTAAGCAATAGACACTAGAGTTGTTTTCTAGTTGAAGGTTCAAAGAAATGATTTCACAAGAGATCTATAAAAATTCTCTTTAATGGGGTTCATGGGGTCCAGTTATATATTGGTCTTCATGTGCACCACGTTGGCTGATGTCAAACTTGCAGACAAACACTCACTTGTTTATAACGAACAACATGAGCCTCTCTCTCTCTCTCTCTCTCTCTCTCAACTCGACAAGAGAAGCAAATAAAGTTCCCCTTTCAAAAAAGAAGGGATAATGGGCTAGTGCTGACGGTTATGTGCCAGAGGAATAAAGCTGGACGGCCCTTTATCCTCTTCAAGACAACAAATATGACCCCCAAAAACAAAGTAGAGCCCTTCCAACTTTGGTCTTCATTATCTCGTATTTTCTTTATATTATGTCTCCTATTATATACCTGAGAGAGAGAGAGTACTAAAAGGATTGCAAAGACAGATAAAAATGTTTCAATATGCAAAAATTTTCATGGATTCCACGTCCCAAAGTAAAAGGCTTTCTTCTCAACCAATGAGGAGAGCGTTCCAAAGGTATATTCTTCACCACATTCATTTCTCTAACAAGAAAATCTTGAATATGTTTAAATGTATGACTCCTCAAAAGTCTTTTAATTGATCACTACATGAAAATAGTTTGCCACTAAACAACATAATTTACAATGGGATGAGGTACGTTAAAACTTCATTTTTTTTATTGGTTACACAGTTGGGGTCTTCGGATTGGGGAGAAAGGTTTTCGTCACTAGACTGTTTCCTTAGAACTAAAACATTCAATTTTGTCCCATCTACACAAAAATATATATTGGGATCACACTAGACTTTTATGACTTGTGAACAAATGGAGAGGAATAAAGTAAAAAAAAAAAAATGATATCCTCTTTTTCAGTCACTAAGGTTCCCCTCAAATTTCTAATAGTATTACATTAAATTTGGAGACCAAATACACTACAATTGAATAAGGTAAGAGCTTTTGGTTAAGTAGTACCAAATGGGGTTACCTTATTTTACTTTTTTGGGATCATACATGAACTGCAATTTGAGTTTGAAGGATTGAAATGCAAAATATAGGGAAAAAATGGCTCCAAACTTGGTTAGCAAAAGGTTCATATTTACATAAATGCCCTTTGTGCTTAAAATGGTCTTCTCATTAAAACTTGGAAGGACAGCAAAAAGACAAACATCCAGTAGACCAAGCTTTGATTTGCCTTGTTTTTGGCCTGTTACAAAGTCAAAATTCCATTTGAAGGAAAAGAAAAAGGAGTGAAAAACATCAGATCAATCTCATTCAATTTTTTGAATTGTACACTAGACAACAAGTCACGTATGCATTAATTCTCTACAATAGATAAATTAGAAAAGAATAACTAATTGAATTGAATTCCCACATATATTTATATATACAATTGAATATTTCTCATTGAAAAGTTATTATAAACAAATGCAAAAAACTAAAAGCCTATGGTTTTGTTACCTGAGAAGCAGAGGAAGTGAGAGAGATGGAAGCTGAAGAAGTGGAAGAATTAGACACTGAGGTGAGACCAACATTGTAAGTCATGGTACCATCTGGTTTGAAAAGGCCATAGTTTCTTTCCGAGGTCGGACCAGGCTTTAAGTCTTCATTAAACAGGGCAAAAATATAGACTTCAAGCTTCATATTAGGCCTCAAAGGTGTACCTTCATTTCTCAATTGCCTTCTCAACAAATTCTTGTTGTAAACTTGTGCATTTTCTATCGTTGCACCTATTTCATTCTCATCACCTTTTGATGGCCAACCGGTCTCCGAAATCCTAACCTCCAACCCTCCAAATCCCATTCTTGAAATGGCAAATATAACTGCATCAACTTGAGCATATAACATGTTGTCATAGTGCAATTTGGTGTACGGGTCAACGATGCCTGCATTTGGGTTCAAAAGAACATAGTCCAAGGGAATTTGTGATGGGTCATCTTTGTATGCAAAATATGGGTAGGCATTGATCCAGAAAGGTGATTTTGTGATGGACAAAAATTGTAAATATTGTGACATGAACCCATTGAGTTCGGGCTTAAAACAGCCTGCCGAAGGAGGATATGACTCTTCAAGGACAGCTTGGGAATTGGGAGTTGAGACTTGAATAAATTGGTCTAGTCCTAGTTGAACCAAAGCACTATGAATGCTGGTAATCGCTGGAACTAGGTTAGCCATTAAGGTTGTGTCGTCGTCTGTGAAAACCTCATTGCCAACCGCGATTCCAGTGATTCTAGTGGATGGAAAGAAGGGCTTTATGTGGGTATTGACCCATTGAAGGGCTTGTTGTGGATCCATCAATGTGGTTAACATTTGATTCTCCACCGTGACGATGAGTTCTATGTTTGAATTTGCAAATGCTGTCAAGACTTGTGGATTGGTGTCATAGATTCTCGCTTTTGTGAGCTTGAGAGAGTTTAGGAGACCGATGACTTCCTGCGGTGGTGGTAGATTATTGGCTACTTGTCCATAGTTGATGCCCAAGGACATAACTCCTTGTATACATCCAATATCTGCAAAAGCCAAAAATGAAAACGATTAGCACATAATTAGTACTTTGCATTTATATCATACAAATGAAAGAATGTACATGACATACTAAAATTTAGTACCTATTACACAGAGAGAAAGCAGAGCCAAAATATGGATCATGGCAAATTTTGCTAGAAATGTTGTCATATGAGAGAGAGAGAGAGAGAGAGAGAGAGAGAGAGAGAGAGAGAGAGAGAGAGAGGAGAGGAGGAGGGTATTAGGGAAATAGAGGAGGAGATGTGGGAGGTGAATTCCTTTCTTTGCTTGTTTGAATATTAGGTTATGTAGAGAAGGAGGTAAGCTAAGCTTGCCTTGTCAATTTTGGCATTTGGCACTTAACTCGTTTTAAATGACTTGGGAATTTCTAATAGCTCTTCAATTACTTGCTTCCTCTCCTTTGGGACTTGTTGAGGCCTTGTGGAGGGTATCTTTCAAACGACGCCTAAAGACTCTTTCAAAATGACCCAAATAACCCCAACAGACAAAGACACTTTCTTCTCACAAAAGAAAAGTGACTCCCACTACTTGCTCAATTTTGGTTTAGAATCTGCAAGAAATGATTGGACCGTCGTAAAAAGAATTTGGTGGTCTAAGATGTCATTAATTAACTAATTAAGATTCTATTAGATGATCAAACCTCCCCCTAGCCCCTTGTCAAAAGTTGATTCTAATTTATTGCAAATAATCTATCCACATTTGTCTTTTTCTTATTTATTAATTAATTAAATAATTAATTATTTTTTATGTGGTTCACAGTGAGGGTATTGACCCTCTAAGGAGAAAAAAGATTTGAGAGAGTCGTTCCTTCAATGAGTCCCATAATATTCGGAATGGATTAGCCGGAAAAACCCAACACCCGATGGACATAAAAAAAAGGGGCATCCTTATAGCCAATGGCTGAAAATGGGCTTCTTTTTGTCCTAGCTCCTAATACCTATGATATGATTATTAACCCCTACTGGCTAATATAACCATAGATCCTTAAAAGCTCCTTAGGCAGTCAACATTTTACGCTCTCGTGCTAGGGTTCTCTCTATTATTAAATATACTAAAGTTGCATTTCATAACTTAAATTTGAATTTAAATGTAAATTTTAAATATTTTAATTTGAAATATTTTGTTTGAATATGTTATCCGATAAAATTTAGATTTTAAATTTTTTATTAATTTATTTCATTTCAAATAATTATTATTCATAACTTAAATGTTTATGCTAATTATTCCATCATTTTTGTGTGTGTGTGTGTGAGAGAGAGAGAGAGAGAGAGAGAGGGAGAGGTTGTATAGTAAATATTAGTTAATATTTCTTTAGAGAAACAAAGAATGATAGTGGTCTAGAAAGAGAATATTGAAAACTTCATTTTTCTTTTTAAGAGAGATTGAAAAGTTGAATATTGTTTAGAAAGTGAGACGCGAGAGAAAGAAGAGATTTGAAAACTTGAATATTTGCCGGAGAAAGAAAGAGAAGTTGAAAACTAAATAATTGTGAGAAAGGAAAGTAGAGTAATTTACAGAGAAAATTTATATAGCGAGGTCGGTTATTCGTAATGGATAATTATAATAATGATTACAATTTGATTGTGTAATTTGTACAATTTAATCATTAAAAACATTTAATTCATAAAAAATATTAAAAGTATTTAAGGTAAAATTTCATATTACACCTAAAGGAATTACCATTTACTCTAGTTTTGGGATGTTGAATTTAGTTAGAATTTATCCACGTACAAATTTCTTTTGAATTTCAAATGACACCTAAAGAGAACATCTCTACTTCTCATACCGCGGTCCCTTTGGGTTGAGTTCGATTAATTATAATTTTTAAAATAATTTTTATATGTAAAATTATATTTATAGATATATTTTTAAAAATATATTACTCAATATCAATTAATTAAGAGAGAATGTAATTTAACTAAATTTATAATACTACCTGATAACACTTCGAGCTGAACTCTAGTTCAAGAAATGCAAAGTTGTTCAGTTCGGGTATCGACACTATCCAACTCAACTCGAGTGTCATAACACTTTAGTAGCACCTACGTCCCTAGACATGGGTAGATGCCAAAAGATTATGTAACCGAGTATTAATTTGTGAATCCATTCATATTTAGTTAATTTATCATGTTATTTATATTTCATATATTGTTGGATTTGAATAATATAAGTCAGATTTTGGAGTAAATTTGATATGCTAATTTATATTTAAAACTGTTATCCAATAATCATAATATGCATGGATGATAGTTGTCTCGTTGTTCTGGGGTGGTTAGTTACACTTTCAATTCAAAACTATCACTCACTGACTTTAAATTGAAATTTATGGTTTTGTAACCATATAATCAAGATCTAATAAGAATGGTGACTCAGCTTGGACCCCAATTGGACATAATAATTTGAACAATGGAAGCTCGTGCACAAAACAGATGAGCCCCTGAGCCCAGCACTTTAAGCTCGTGGGCTATTTTATTGTGATAAACCAAAGGTAAGTTAGGCCCACACTAGCCCGGGGCATATACAAATAACCACCCTTTTTTAGATTTTTATCGATCAGTATCTGAATTTTATTTGATTAATCTAATTCAAATAACATAAGTTTGTTGATACTCTTAAATTTCATTTCTCAATTCTTATAACTTAAATATAAAACTTATAATTAAAAAAGTACAATAATACAATATCCGAACGTTATATTCATCAGAGTTTTACAACAAATAACCCACTAATGGCAAGAAGGTACTCCCAATCCTGTGCGCCTTTGGTTCTAAGGAGACCCATCACAACTCAAACAAATATATACTTTCTATTATTTTTTACAATTCGTTTTATTCAAATAATTTAAAACATTTATCTATAACCGAATTCAAAATTCAAGTCTTATCTTCTCACCATGACTAGGTAAAAAAAGAAAAAGAAAAAAAAATGAAAAACCTATCTAGGTTAGGCTTACACCAGCCGAAAGAATGCACAAATTATACTCTAATCTTAGGCATGAAAACATTTCCCATGTTACTAATCACCCTTGAAGATAGTTCGATACAATCATATGTTACTAATTTGTAAGCTAATTTTATGACACGATTAATTGAAAATACCATATCAACAATTATTTTGAAGGTACACTAGGTATACAATAGACTAGAATTAGACAATTTTGAGGGTCCCCTGCAATCAAGAACTCTAAATCCTTTATAATCATTGTCATGATCATGATTAGATAATGCAAATAATTGTCATTACCATTAACAACACTTGATTACATACATTATCATGTACAAATTCATATTCAAAGAAGTTGCAAGGGTGACCTAGAAAGTTGGTAAAGTACTTTTTAGAGAGGGAGACAAAAGACCTAAAGGGTATGATTAGATTCATAATTTGGTGGGAAATTCAAAGATGACAAAGGAAAATCAAAGAAGAATTTTTTTCCAAAGTGTTTGGTAGGTGGATAAGGAATGGGATTAAGTGGTAGTGATGAGTAATGAGATGTGACTCTCCTTATCTCCGAAATTTGCTTTTTCCCCCTTTCACTTTATTTTGGAGTGATGATGCAAAATTCACCTTCCTAAGCTTCTTCTTGTAGACATATGATATCTTTAGGGACCCATTTTTGTTCATACTTCTGTGCTATGAATTGAAGGCAGATATTTGGTGACCCTTTCTACACATGCAGAAAATGAAACTATTTGAATACAGTAAAAAGATTAAAAAAAAATAAAAAATTACGTGTATATCTAGTCATATCCTAGTCATTCTTCCTTTTTTCCTCCTTTTGCTTTATTCCCCTTTCTTATCTTTACATTGGGTTTCATTTATTTATTTGTTTATTTTTATTTTTTTTTATTTCAATGGTGACATAATATTGGGGAGATTTTTTTACTCTCCCTTTATTGGTCTTCCTCCATAATATTGTTATTCTAAACTCTCATTGCTGATTGCATTTTTTTTTAAGGAAAGAAGAATTTAAAAGTAATTTATAATAATAGTTAAAAGCTGTGGGATAATTTATAATAGAAGCATTATAGAATCTTAAACCCTAAATTGCCACAGAAGAAACCAATGGTAAAACTTTTCATTTCACCCACAATTTTGAGAATATAATATATATATTTTAGTTCATCAGCGGTGTCCGGAAATTCAAATAATCTGGTTTGAATAGTCGTGGGATTCAATTTAGGGATTGGTTCTCTCAGTATCCATTTTTTCATTTTTAAGATTTGAATTTGAGATTTTGCTTAAAAAGTTTTAATGTTCTGTAGTAGACCTACAGTTAGTCGATGTTAAAACTTCTATTGGCAACTTATATCCATGGAAAATAATTACTCTATGTCTGCCCATGGTTTTTGCATGATTTACTGGTGGTTAGTTTCACAGGTAAAAACTCCACTATTTTGTACTGTCCGAAATCTTTTATTTTGTTTTGTTTTTTGTTTTTTGCTTTGAGGGGAGGATTGGTTGAAGTAAAAATTAGGTAATACTGAACTTTCATGGGACATGTATAGAATCAAGTTTGCATGAAGTATGCATTACTTGCACTTATTGTCAATTTCTTTTCTTTTTTTTTTCTTTGGTGGGGAATTGAGTTTGCACAATGTCTCAAAAATTTCATTCTCGAATTGTAGTTTTTATAATATACTCAAACGGGCTCTAAGCACTCGTTTTGGGGCTTCAACATGCGTATCTTCTAGCTAGAGAGAGCAATCCCTGCACTTGATAAATTTGCTATATATGTCAAAAGAAAGACAACTTGCAGCTCTGACTCCCCACCAATTCTTTTGCACAAACTAACATCACTATGGGACATGCATGTGATCGGATGGTAAAAGAGATACAAAGAAAGACGAGTAAAGGAGCTTTGGAAAAGGCTCACATTTTCGTCACCATCTACTTCAAGTCGGCAAATTGTGCACCCAATTGTAATTTCGATATACATCCCCTCGTCCCATTTAGTAATCCACAAAACAAAGGAGAAAAACAAGAAAAAATTAGATATATTTGATTGTTATATTTAGGAATTTTCAGTTACTCAAGAATGTAAGTTTAGATAAATTGATAAAACATGCACGGGTTTTCAATATCCACTACAAAAAAATGCGGTTTTTGTAACGGAATTTAGAGACAAAAAAATTTGTTGTCAATTTGTGAAGAATTTAGCGACAATAATGCTTTTGGAATTTTGTGACAAAAAATATCCGTGGCCAAATTAATAACGTCGCAAAATTCGTCGCTACTAGTCATGAAAAGAAATTCGTCTCCAAAATCGTTGTAAATTAGCGACGAAAAGAAATTTCGTGACTGAATTTTACCATGAATCAAGTATTCGTCGCAAAATTTAGTGACGGATTTCGTTCCGTCGCTAAATTTAGCGACTAAAAATATTTCGTAATAATATTTCTCGCTAATTAGCCATGAAAGCATTTTTATCAAAAAATTCGTGACTAAATTTAGTCATGAAATATTTCTATCACTAAAGTCGTCGCTAATTATCAATGAATATTTTTTTTGTCGTTAAATTTAGCCACGAAATTAAAATTCATCACTAATTAGCTACGGACATGTTTATTCGTGGCTAAAATCATCGATATTTAGTCACAAAAAACTATTCGTGACTAGATTTATCGCTAATTTGTACCACTAATTAAAAATTCATGATTAATCTCATGATTAAATTCCTTCTCTCTTCCATTATAAAATATTTTCAATGGATCTTTTTAACATATATATTGCACAATTTATAAAAGATTTGGATCTTTTTAATTATACTATACTCATAAATCTATACTTATGTTAATATATATATTGCACTATTTATAAAAAGAGATATTTAATTAGATTGATTATTAATTGTCACAGTAAATGTGACACATTACTGTATAATAGGTAACAATAACACCTCAATAGGCAATCCTATATAGTCTTTTGTTTTTGCGGACTCACAAATATGGTGAAGGAATGGGAAAGGTATATATATATATATATATATATTTTCTTTCTAATTTATCATTCCCCTTGATTAATTCATAAAGATGAACCAAAGAGATGATCTAGGGGTTCATGTTTGTTGGTCAATACGATCTTTTCCTTTTCTTCCCCGGACATATGAAAGGGAGATTTGTTTATGTTTCTTTCTTAGGTCTAAAGAAGTGAGAACATCGTAAAGAACAAGCTTTTTCAAAAGCCATTTTGGTGTATAAAAACGCATTTCGTGGAGAAAAAGTGAGGAAAGGTGAATGCATGGAAGATTTTGGTTCTCAGGAGGGTTCTTGTGTGTGCTGTGTGTGGCCGCGTGTATTCAAAGACATGTTTCTTTCTTTGGATATTCTTACCTTTAGTTTGGTTTGTAACATGCAAGACTGACATATCACATTCAAGGTTTGGCTTTGTTGGAAAACCATGAGAGAGAGAGAGAGAGAGAGAGAGAGAGAGAGAGAGTTGTATTTTGTTGAAAATTTTAAAGATGAATCTTAATGACTAATTTTGCGAATATTTCCATCATAGTCATACCGTCTTATCTTGATAGATAAGCTAACCTAAGAATGAAAAGCAGCATATGGTACTGTCATTATCATGAATAACAATGTATAACATTTTATACTACATTTACCGTATGTTAAAAGAATTTTAAATTTCTTTTTATTAAGAAAAATAAAAAAATAATTACGCTCTTGCATTAATAGGACAAAATAAATCAATGATACAAAATTTTGTTCTTATATCATAGGTTGATGGTCCGAATTTCCTTTCCTATCTCTTCTCTCAACATTGAATGTTATAAAATATTACACACCAAATGAAGTAAAAGTTGAACACAAGCAACAATAATCCGAAAAGAGGAGATCAAATGTATCTCCAATTATTTGTGATTCCGACAAGTGCCGACGACTGTAATATCTCCGATTGATTCTTTGGGACATACACAACCCTTCTAAACTCTTAATTTCACTGAATAAATGATATAAAATCATAAAATTTAGATTTAGGAATCCAATGAATTAGGAGAGAGTTTGTATAGACTCTTAATCATCAAAAAACTATTAAAACCCTATAATTGTTACCCTTGTTAAACATTATGGAAAGACAATTAAACATTTAAAACGGAAAAACAATGATCAGTTGTGTGGAGGTCTGAATGAGCCATCAAAATTTGGTCAAATGCAACCCAATTCAAATTTATTTTATTTTTTATCATATTTAATCTCTTTCAATTATATTTTTCTCATTAACTTAATTTTGAATACATTAATTCATGGAATTTGAATTTTTATGAAAAATTCTTAATATTCTCCCACTTGACCCAACAAACTGATTTGAAGTTAAAACCATATCAATTTTTTTATGAAAATAGAGTACATGAGTCACGGCTATAAGTTATCTAAAAGCGAGTATTATCTTCTATGTACTATAATGCATTTTATTTTTTAACTTTATGATGACATTTATTTTATGAATAAACTCTATATTTATTCAGAATCCAAAATTGATAAATTTATCTCAAACAAAAATATGTGCACAATTTTATTGAGAAAATTTAACTCTAAATTTCATTTAAAAAAGACAATAAATGCACATTTGCAATATGATCCATAAATCCATTTGGTGGCATGCTTTTGGTTAAGTGATCAGTCAACATACAATCAGTGTTAATATGCTGGATTACAATTTTATTTTCCAACACCCTTTACTTAATGGTTAAATACTTTATATTGATATATTTATTTCGATTACCACTCTCACTATTCTTAACAAAAAATACAGTAGTTAAATTATCACAAAATATACATAATAGTCTAGATACAGAATCTAAACTCTAAATCCGGATATGAAATTCTTGAACCATACTACCTGTGACATAATCTCAAAACACGTCATGAATTCGGCTTCCATAATTGAGGTTGCAGTCAATATCTACTTAGCACTCCTTTATGATATAACTCCACTGGTCATCATGAAAATGTAACAGGTGAGGACATACTTGCTTTAAGGTCATAGTTTCTAATATGTTCGTCCAGTTAGATGTTCATGGATATAAAGGAAACTCCTATCTCTACAACATTTGGTTCATAACCTCATGGTGTGGAGGATGGGTAATGGTAGTTGCATCTCATTCTAGAATGTTGTTTGGTCACTTATAACACCCTTGATAGAGGTCTTTGGGAGGCATGGATGGAGAAGTTAGGTTTACCAAGTTGGTATACTATACGGGATGTATTCTCTAGAGCTCTCTAGTCAAAGTAGATTCAGGGTATTTAGCAGTAGTTTCGAGATCTATAAGAGCCATTTTTTAATGTATCTGAGAGACTATTCCTGATTCTTATTTTTTGTCTGCTATTGTCTGTGACAAGATTGTATGGTTGATAACCTCCGATGGGGAGTTTTCTATTGCATTGGCTTGGAGACACCTTAGATGTTTTCATCATCAGATTCAATGGGTAGAGCTGGTATAGTATCCATGAGCGATTCCTAGATTTAATTGCATCATGTGGTTAGTCTTCTTGGAGCTGATTCAAACAAGTGATATTCTATTTAGGCTTGGGCTTTTGACATCATTGACATGCCATCTTTGTGTTAGCTAGAGAGACACCTATGATCATCTTTTCTTTAGATGTTCCTTCTTAAGGGGGGTTTGAAGATTGACCATGGCAAACCATGTTCCTATGACATTTCTTATCTCTTGGTTAGGCATTCAAAAGACCATTTTGGCAAGGCATCCGCTTGGGCAGAGTAGGGTTTTCAATTATTTTTTTAGTGCTTGTATTTACTATATACAGATAGAGAGGAACAAAAAAAGGGTAGGTAAGCATCAGTTACCACTTTGAGTCATTGTGGCATTCGTTAGCATAGATTTGCCATCAGTTGCGACTAGGACTTAAATCATTTTGTATAGGTCATTGATTTTTTGAGTTTCTCAGGTATATCTTGGTACTTATGCATTCTTTATTCTTTTCGATATAAAGATTCTTTTATATAAAATTGTAAAAAAATGAGGTGTCTAAAACCAAACAATTGGAAAATAGCATTTCCAAGACACAATCAAAACCATGCGTACTAAGAAATGCGTCAGTATGCCTCTACAAAAGTTTTCAAGTGTAATTTCTGTATGTTGGAAGCCTGAGATGTGAAGGTCAATATGTATGGGCATCCATGATGGGTTGACTTGACTAACCCGCTTCCTCTCCACCATCATGAAATGAAACTTACAATGTAGGCCTAGATCCATGCTTTTCTATATGTGGTTGAGTGACGCAAGACACATAAGATTGTAAAAGAAGCAAAGGGGAGGGAGAGAGAGAGAGAGAGAGAGAGAGAGAGAGCTAAGTCTCTATTTTCTCACATGAAAACGATTCCCCGTGTTCTTTAAATCAAAGCTCTTTTTAAGGAAAACATCAAAGGATTTGACTTGTGGATTGTGTGTGGTTTTCATTCTTTGATTCCACATTCGCTAAGAACAAGCAAGTTAGTCCTTTGATTTGGATTCCATTGCATCACTTAGAAGATCGGACAAGAGGTAATTATTATGATTTTTTGAATTCCTTGTTTGATGTTGTGCCTCCCTTCACTGGTATCAGAGCTTAGAGTGATTGAATTCGGGCTTATAGTGGCTCCGTGTCAAAATTTGTGAAACCTTGGGATATGGCTCTCATTGCAGTTTCTTCCATAGTTGTTCTAGCATCACAAAACTTTGCATACATTTTACTTGCGAGTGGCTATTTTTGTCAAATTTTTGTGACATGTGTGAATTCTTTTGTAATGAATTCTTTGCATGTTCATATTCTACTTCAAAAGAGATTTCCAGTGGTATATTATATGGATTTTCATATTGGGAGAAAATAACACCCAAACATGGCACCTGGAACTCCCTTATTTTGCCTATTGTTGCTCATTTGAAATTTGATTGTGAACACTAATTTCAAATATGGCGCGTGAAGCCAAGCATCAAATTACCAAACAAAAAATGGGGAAAATATGGAAAATCACTATCACCACTAGACCACAACACTTTGTTGTATTCAGAATTCATCAAGCATTGTTTATAAATGTGTTCTAAAATTTATGGCATATCAATATTCATATTTTTGGATAAAATTAAAATTAATTAGATGAATGATTTATGAATGTTAATACATATATCTACTTGGAAAATGTGAGATATATGCATGTTTGTGCCATATTTGCATGATCTTTATCCCAATGGAAGTATGAGATGGTTGAGTTGAGATTCTCAACCTTAGTATTTAATGCAAATATATTAAACTAAGTTTATTTAGATATTTTAGTTTTTAAGAGATGATTGGGAGCTACGCAAACTTTCGATCTTTTGTTATCTATATTTAGTAAATATTATTTCAATAATATACTGCGACTAATGTATTCCGGTGCTAATATCTATATATTTTATAGAAGGAAATAGTTGTTGCAATAAAGGACATCGTAGTTGAAGTGAATAAGTGTGAAAAATTGAATTGTGATAACTTCGATATTTGATATCGAAGAGCTTAGTATATTTTTTATGAAAAAAAATGTTTAGAAACTCTCTATTGTACCATGAAAGAACTAGAGTTTGGTGATACTCCTCAACAATAAAAAGATTATAAAGCTTATATGTTTGGAAAAAAGAAAAATAGCTATGATCGAATTACATTACTGAGTTATATACAAGATGAACGATGGTTGATATTGAGATACCCCAAACTACTCATGAAATGTAGAATATTATGAAAGCAAAGTTCAGACTAACTTCATACACTAAACTTAGATGGCTTTTAATCAAGTTTGACACACATGTGAAAAAGCAACATAACTTGATGAAATAACATTAAATGGAAATGTCAAATATGATTAATGAGTTGAAGTCAATTGGACATTTAATGACTAATGAGTAACAAATACAAGCTGCACTGACTCCTATTCGAATAAGATATTCCTGTCTTGACTGCTGAACTTGATTATATTCAATAGCTACTCCCTAGCATCAAGAAAGTCTTAAAGACTTCCGGCACAAGCGCAGGAACACTTCTACCGAAAAACCGATTACTTGACTTGTTGGTAGAGGTGTTGACTCTGTCTACATAATGACATTTTACCTTGGTTTCTTAGACTGTGGCTTCTCCTTGATTCGGATGGAGCCTTAAACGAATCCCGGTGAGCAGAAGAAGGATTCCATCACCACCCAGAACCCAAAACCAGTACATCAAACTTCCCACGGCTAACAACAACCCCCTTCGAAAAGACCTTTGAATTTAAAACTTCGATTCTCTTCCTTAGAGTTGGGAACTAATGAAAATGAATATGGCTTATAATCCTAGCATTAAAACATTTGAGAATGTTAGGAGTCATATTGAGTTAGAAGATGAGTGTCTAAAGGTAGCTAAATCTTCTAGATAGGCTTGTGTAGTTGAGTCCAGCGCAAACAGTGTAAAGAAACAAGAAATTCTTCAAGAACTACATTCCAAGTTTTAAGAAAGCCCAAATTAATCACCACAAGAGAAGCAAGCATGGTGGTGGAAAGAAAAAGGATAAGAGTAATGAAACATGTTATAACTATAGCAAATTGGATCATTAAACTCGTGAATGCACGGATTTTGGAAAGGTATTAGTCTAAACTTTTTCATATGATGTTTGTGTTTCTAGTATTGTTATACTCATTAAATTGAATCCTTTCTGGACTCTTGACTCAGGAGCACGGACCATATAGTTAGAGAAAAAGAATCTTTTATCGAATATCATTAAATCTTCAAAAAGGATATATGTAGGAAACAATGCCAAGATTGCTATAAAAAGTATCGGCACTTATAAATTGTTTTTGGAAGGTGGTCACACCTTACTCCTACTTGATATTTTTTATATACTAGATATTCAACGTAACCTAGTGTTGATACTATCCTCATGCATTTAGGTTTTAACATGAGCTTTCATAGTAATGTTGTACATATTTGTCTTAAAACTCAGTATGTTGATTCCGTGCACCTTATAGATGATTTTCTTGTACTGGATATAGTACAAAATAATGAAAATCTGATGGCCATAATGTGTATACAAATATGTGGCATGCTAGATTAGGCCATATTGGGTAAGAAAAAATGCATAGGTTAGGCAATGAAGGGCTTTTGGATAGTGTCTTAAAAGTAAACTTACCAATGTGTGAGTATTGACTAGCAGGAAAAATAACAAAAAAGCCCTTTAGTAAGAGAACCAAAGTAGACTTTCCATTATAATTGATCCATTCTAATATATGTGATCCAATGAATGTGAGAGCAAAGCATAGAGCACTCTATTTCATCACTTTCATAACAACAACAACCTGAGTCTTAATCCCAAAATTTGGAGTCAACCCTATTTTATCACTTTCATTGATGATTTTAATTATTTTGGTTATATTTATTTGATCTTCCATAAGTTGGAAGTATTGGATTGTTTTAAACTATACTTGAGGTCGATTGAGAATCAATTAAACAAAATAATTAAAACAATGAGGACAGATCATGGATATGAGTATCTATCAAATCAATTCAAGAATCTATGTGATGAAAAAGAGATAATTAGATAACTTACTATTCGTGATAGTATGCAACAAAATGACGTTGCAGAAAAGAGAAATAGAATCTTGCTAGATATAGTTATGTCAATGATGGCGCAAGTGAATTTGTCAATCTCCTATTAGGGAGATGCTTTATAGACTGCTATCTATATATCTAATCGTGTGCCCCCTAAATCAATTATTTCCACTCCCTATAAACTATTGACAGGTCAAAAGCCTGATCTAAATGGTTTTGCGGCCCTGGGGTTAACAACCTATGTTCACGATCCAAACTATAAATATGAAAAATTGGGTTGTAAAGGGAAGAAGTGTATCTTCATTACATAATCTGAACATTCAAAATGATATGTGTTATTGGAAAACATGAGAATATAAAATAAAATCAAGAGATGCTACATTCTTGGAAAATAAATTTTTATCTATAGGTGAAACTGATAAGTATGTTACGTTATATGAGATATGAGATCCAAATGATATTGACATTTCAAGTAGTTCAATAATGAGAGATGAGAAGATAATTCATTCTCTTGAACTTAGTGGGATCGAAATTCGATCAAATGATTCAATTCCACAAGAAATTTAATTGCATAGAAGCAATTGTAAAAGTGTTCCCATCGTCATTTTAAAATTGAAGGGAAAGTTTTTTTTATGGTAACTCCACTTGATGGAAGTAAGCCTAGAATATTTGAATTAACTATTTCTTCAATTAATAAGGGAAAATGGGAAAAGGCAATGGAAGAGAAAATAGAGTCAATGAAGTCAAATCATGTTTGAGATTTGGTTGATCAGCCTTTAAAGCGTAAGGCTATTGGGAATAAATGGGCTCTCAAACTCAAATGTAAGACAAGTGGATCTATTAAAAGATTCAAGTCATGTGTGATCGTTAAGGGGATATGCCTAAGAAGAAGGTATAAATTGGAAAACAATTTTTTTTTTGTCTATTGTAAGGTTTACTTCAATTCGTCTTATCCTTACTATTGTTATCAATTTGGATCTTTAGTTACACCAAATAGATGTTAAAATTGATTTTCTTAATAGAGAATTGGATGAGGAAATTTATATGAAGCAACCAGTAGGTTTCATTGTTCAAGACTAGGAGTGCAAAGTTTGTAGGTTTCAAAAATCAATTTTTGGTTTCAAACAATCATCCAAACAATGGTATTTAAAATTTTATCAAGCCATAGTTACTTATGGTTTTATGATAATTGAGGAGGCCTTTTGTTTTTATATAAAATAGTTAGAATATAATTTTTGTGATATTGTCACTTTATGTGGATGATATCTTATTAGTTAAGAATAATTTAAGTGTTATTATTGCCATTAAATAGTGATTATCTTCAAATTTCAACATGAATGTTATGGGTGAAGCAATTTACATTCTTGTTGCGAAAATCCAAAAAATCATTCAGAGAAATTTCTTACTCTATCATAAAAGCCATATATTTTGAAAATTTTTGAATGATTTCATATACAGGATTGCAAGTCTATTGACACATCAATTGTGAAAGATAAAACTCTTAGTCAAGAAATATGTTCTAAGACTCTACAAGATTTGAAATATACAGAAAGAGTTCCATATGGAAGTGCCACATGGAGCTTGATATATGCCATGATATACCCGCGTCATGAGATTTGCTATGCACTTAGATTAGTAGGCAGTAAAGAGGATATTGTGATATCTAAAAGGTATTTGTTATCAAATGTTATATTTCTTTGGCTGATGTACATGTGGAGCTTAATTGGCATATTCATCACTTAGTTTAGTGACAACTCTCTATTTCATCACTAACATTATAATGGCATGTCTTATCGAATGCTTTCTTTTTTCTTTTAACTCTCTCTCTCTCTTGTGCACTTAGGTTGAAGGTTGAAGCCCCTCCGACGAATTCGCTTGAATGTTTGAAGCTCGACTCTCTGCCTCTCCTCTGATGAAGCAGTTCTTGATATTAACTCTCTCTCTCTCTCTCTGTGTCTATCTGTCTGTCTGTTATTAGGGTTTTGGATTAGGATTTTTTTTTTTTAATTTTGTGGTTAGGGTTTTTCTATGATTAAGGTTCTCTGCAATTTGTCCCGCCATTAGGGTTTGATTTGGTTTCTCTATGATTGAGTGGTATCGCAAGTGTTTGATTTTGTTTTTTTTTTTATTAGTGTTTCTTTGCGCAGAGCCCCTCTCTCTCTCACTCTCTCTCCCCCTCTCTCTCTCCTTCTCTCTTTGATTAGGGTTTTTTTGATTAGGGATTTTAGTGGTCTGCTAAAGATATTCCACAATCTTGATTGCAAAGGTAATATCTATTTATGATTTTGTCATAGGTTTATTAGCATTTCATTGTGATTGCTTCTCACTCTGACGTAATTTGTAATCTTCTAGTAATTATGCAAATTTTCTCTACACCTTCAAATGAATGACAGAGCAATGAAATTTGGTTGGGAACCTCAGTTTTGATATGTTGGCAAATCTTTGTTATGGGGGAGTAGTTTATAAGTCCTAGGCTTTATTTCTTTTAGAGAAAGTTGTAATTCAGTTAGCAGTTTGAATTGATTTGTTGGTGAATCTTTGTTTATCAGTTTGTAGTTTGAATTGTTCTAGGAGAGTAGTTTATAAGTCCTTGGTTGTATTTCTTTTAGTTAGTAGTTCTTGATCAAGTTTCTTTTCTTTTCTTTTTTTTTTTTTTTTTCCATTGCATTTAGCTTGCAGTTTGAATTGATAACTCACTACGATTAGAGGTTAAGTTACATCAAAAAAATGTGTCATGAGCTGCTTGAAGTTTGAGTAAAATGTTTGATGATTGTGAAATTTTGAACTTGAAAAGTTCTTGATGACACAAACCTATTTCTTTTGTTTTGTTATGTTTTTTTTTAAGGCATTCACACATTTTGATTGTTTACAAGGAGTCTTTGTGCTTTGTATGAGTACATAGAGAAGCAAATTTCTGGGGGTAGACGAACAAATTGCTTCACCCCAGATAAAATTCTAAATTTTGCTTACATAAAGAAAACAAATTATCTTAATTACCTGTGTTGCTTTCATAAGACCATGTAACATTGATAGCAAGGATACTAAGAAGGAAAAATGACTTATATCCTTCCACTAGTTTTTTGGGAGTGAGGTGAGGCACCATACTATTCGGGTCTCATATATAATTTTACAGATATATATATATATATATATATATATATATATTTATATATATATGCCTTTATCTATAAAATTCAATCTTTCATATAAGTAAAGCTTTAAACTTAATTTCTGTAAATAAACAAATATATAAATACTTTTCTCTGTTCAAAATTAGACGAAGAAAGAGTATTTAGATAAAATTAATAAAAATATATTTGGGAAGATAAAAAACAATTTTCGCAAATACTTATCTTTGGAATTTCATTGTATTTGACTATACAACATGAACTTGACTTCTTTGCCAAAAATACGGGGTATGCGACATGTGTCAAGTAAAGTATGAGACTAGCATTTTTTTAATGTGTCCATACCGTGGGTGAAGCATTATTGATCAGTCGTCTTTCTTTTATAAAATTACATATTTGTTTATGCTTATTTGTTAGATATTTCACTTCTTGTTAAAGTTTTTTTATTGAATTTGTTTACAGAAAAAATACAAAACATAGAGCTTGAACATATAATAAGAACTTACTTGAACATTGAGAATCGACAGATGAGTTTCGTATTGGGTTGGAATAATTTTTGAATTTTGCTAATAGTAAAGTTGAGTTCATAGATGGAAATAAGTTAAAATGTCCATGTAAGAAGTGTAGTAATGGTAAGTTTTATGTGTGTGATAAAATTAGGAAATATCTTTGTAAATTTGGTTTTACTTTGAATTACCATAATTAGATTTATCACGGTGAACCGTTTATATTTGAGAAAAAAATATCAAAGAAGTAGATAATTTTTAGTTAGAGGAGAATGTAATTATGAATAGTTGAACTCATATCAGAGGATGATAATTGATGCAACTACTGAGAATTTTGTTTTACAATCAAACCATGCAAGTACTAGTTTTGCTCTAAGATTTGAACAAGTGTATATTGATTATACATCATCATTGGAGGAGGTAGAAATAACAGGTGTTAATAAGAATGTGAATAATGAGACTTTCTTGTCTAATTAGTTTTAGAAAGTGTTGCAAGCTGCAAATGAACCTTTATAGATATATTGTGATAGCTACACTAAATTATCAGTGATGGCAAGACTGTGTCAAGGGAGAGGATAATGTGTCTAAGGATTGTTTCAATGATTTATTGAAGTAATTTGAGAAATATTGCCTTGTGATCACATCATACCAAATTGATTTATGCAGTAAAGGTTGTATGTTTTACTAGAGAGATGATGGAAATGTAAAATTTTGTAAATTTTGTATTCAATGTAGGTACAAAAGTAGCAGGAGCCCAAATTGTAACAACAAGTGTAAACCATATAGACAAATGATTTATTTGCCTTAATGCTCTAATCGCAAAGGTTTTATGCATCTAAAACCATTGCTGAATACATGACTTGGTCTGCAAATCACGAAACAAAAGAAAGTCTAATGTGTCATCTATCAGATGTAGAGGCATAGAAACATTTTGATAAAATATATTCTAAGTTTACGAAAGAGTGTTAAAACATTTGACTGTGTCTCTATGTTGATGGCTTTGCTCCATTTGGCATATCAGCAAAAACATATTCATGTTGTCCAGTTATCTTAACTCCATAAAATCTCCCATCTGCCATGTGTATGAAGACACTTTATATGTTTTTGACATTGATCGTGTTTGACCCACAAAATCCGAAAAAGTTAATAGATGTTTATATACAATTATTAGTTACAGAGTTAAAACAACAATGAAATGAAGGTGTTCCTATATATGATACCCATACTGGTAAGACCTTTGTATTGAAGGATACTCTACTTTAAAGTATAAATGACTTTGCAGTTTATGAGATGTTATCTAGATGGAGTATAGTTGGAATCTTAGGATATTCGATAAGCATAGAGAGATCAAACTCATTCAGATTTCATACATCTGATAATCAATCTTCTTCAATTGTTCCTTCAGTGCATTAGTCAAATTGTGAGGGAGACGTAGATATAGAAGATACACGAAACATGATATCTCCATATAGAGATTCATAAGTACTTAATTTTAAAATTTCATTTAATATGATTTTTTATTTATATATCATATCATTCTTTCAACTATTTTATTTATTTACTATTGCTCATTTGTAACTTGATTGCAGACACTCATATTTAGCATTTGTTGTGTGCACAATCAATAAAATAGTCAATAATCATTGGAGAGAGGCATAGATAAGTTACACCAGCACTCTAAATGAAATAAAGAAGTTAAGGTGGAGAAAGTTTAAGGTAGGTTTTGCCTTTCAGTTGATATATCAAGCTAAATTCATGTCGTAATAAAATTAATTGTTTTTCTATTTATTGTAGTAGAGGTTTAGTTAGGATGAATCTGAAGAATTTTAAGAAGAAAATTGGTGATCACATTCGAAATGTATTGAATAAACCCAAAACAAGTTGAGTGAAGACAAATTGTGTCATTAAGGAGAATTGGATCAGAATGTTGAGCACTAGAGATTCTGAGGAGAGCAAGTAAAAGAGTGAGCATAATAAAAGAAACTGAGGTTACAATTCTGGACAATCGTTTGCCACTTATGCAAGGGGATCAATCAATGTGGATGAGAATAGAAAGAGACAGATAGCTATTTTAAACACTTACATTTTTATTTAATTTAATTACTTTTTTTTAATTGTTTCAATATTGGTAACTGTGATTTTTTTTTTAAAATTTTTTATAGGCCAAGGAAAGGGGGAAACTAATCCATCATATATGGATACTTTCTAGTACACATTTCAAAAAAAGAACAAGACCTGGAGTGGGGAGAGAGCAAAAGCAATGTCAGTATGTAATTGAACTATTTTAAAAATTATAATTGAAGCTACTTCACTATATTATTTGAACATGGCATGGCAATGTTATCTTGTTGGACATAACATGAATATAGCATGACAATGTTATCTTGTTACTTGTTTTGGACATAGCTACTTCACTGCTTCACTAAATAGCATCACAATGTTATCTTGTTGCTGGTTTTGGATATAGCATAAACATAGCATGTCAATGTTATCTTGTTGCTAGTTTGAACATAGCATGAACCTACTCACTACTACATTATATTATTTGAATTGTTTCATCCTTTGCCAGCCACTTGTACCAAGTGTTGTTGCTCGTTTTAGATATATCCTATTTCGCTACATTATTTGAACATAGCATGACAATGTTATCTTGTTGGGCATATCTTGTTTAATTCTAATAATAATGTTGCTAGTTTTGGATATATCCTACTTTACTGCATTATTTGGACGTATCTTGTTGTCTTTTTTATAGTTTTGTTATTTTGATGAACTTGTAATTGCTCATTCTAATTGTAATGGCCTATGAATATATCTTATTATTTTATTTTAATTTCCTTCTAATTTCCCTCATAATAATGTAGGAGAAATATAATGAATTTGTACTGGCTCATTCAAGTAGTGGTGATGATGTTGCCTTATTTGAGCCATCCATTGATAGTATGGCTTTGTGGCTAGATGCATCTAGTGGGATAAAAAAAATGAAGAATACTTGAGCTGAGATCATTGAGCAGGATACACACACCTGACCCATCTTCCTCTACTGTGGTTGCTTCAAAGACATAAGTGCAATAGCTAAACAAAGAATTGGGGCACTTCAAAGAGCAACTTGTGCAGAAAAGATGAAGAAATGAGAGAGTTCAAACACGGTACGAATTGCTTGAGTCAATGCAACGGCTCATCTTGCAGCACCTCAAATTGAAAATGAGTCAATTTGCCCCCTTATAAAGTTAGGTTCCCCTTTTCTACTTCCTAGTGATGACCACCATGATGATAAGCAGGATGGTGATTGGTATAGATGTTATTAGATGTTTATGTTGGATGTTAGAGGATATTTGTTAGATATCGGATATTTGATATTTGTTTGATGTTGTTTCCATTGACATTTTTTGGGATGTTTGAACATTTATGGACGATATGAAATTTATTCGTTTCGACAAGATATTTGGAATTTGATTATTATATTAGTTGGATAGGAAAAATTTTGAGATTTACTGGATGGACATTCATGGTTATATTTTATGTTTATGTTGGTTTGATGGAACATTTCTGTTTGAATGGGGAAATTTTGAAAAATAATATAAAAAGGGGCATTTTATGGCTAAATGCCCAAATTCATCACTAAATTCAAAACTAAATTTCTAGATTTGTTGCTAAATTCATCGCTAAATCACATAATTTTTGTAGCTAAATTCCCAGATTTGTCGCTAAATTGATCACAAAATGTTTGTTGCTAAGTTAGTCGCAAATTTTGTGGCAAAATAATCTTTGCCACATTCGTCACTAAAGCTACGATGATTTTAGCTATGGATTTAAATATTTCGTGGCTGAATTTAACCACAGATTTTGATATTCGTGGCTAATTTTAGCCACATTCATATCCGTTGTTAATTTCAGTCATGGACATTCATGTCCGTCGCAAAATTTAATCACGAATTTTAATATTCGTGGTCAGATTAGCCACAGATTTTAGTATTCGTGGCTAAATATAGTCACGAATTTTAAAATTGGTGGCTAATCATGGATTTGAAATTCATAGCTAAATTTAATCATGAATTTCAATATTCATCACTAAATTTAGCCATGAATTTAGCGATGATATTTTTGTTCATCACTAAATGTTTGCTATACGTATTTAGCGACAAAAAATTTTGTTGCTAAATACGTGACGAACCAATTTAGTGACAATTTTTTTTTTTTAAAAAAAATTCATAATTAAAATCATGTTTTTTTTTGTAGTGATATGGTGACTTGCACTTGTCCCAAATTGGATAAATTGTAGAGTTGGGTCCCACTTGAAGGTTATAAATAGAGAATTTAGTAATGGTTTCTGAGATACCTAACCAACAGAGCCAGTGAGCTATTAGGATCTCTGGATTATCAAGTTTCTTGTATTATTTTGAGTTCTCTTGTGTTTTTGTATTAGTGTTTGTAGGTTCAGGAACACTTTTCTAAAACTTTTGTACTATCTTCATCATAACGGAAATTTTGCTCCTCCTCCATCCGTGGACGTAGGTCATTTGATTTAACCACATAAACATGGTGCCCCTCTATTATTATTATCATTCTGTGTTAGTTGTCAAAAGTCGGTTTGACGATTCTTGGTGCCTTATCTTGGGTCTTATCCTAACAAAGAGGTATGTAATGATACTACAAGACTCTTTGTTATAGATTGTTGTGGTATCAAGGTAAGGGACATGCATTCGTGTGTTCTATTTGGGTCTATGGATGATCTGATTATTACCTCTTCTTTTTTATTTATAATATTCTGATATTGTGTTGTGATTATGTAATTTGATTGAAAATTGAGACATATGACATGAACTATTAGCATAAAATGCCTATCTTATATCAATTGTGTTGGTTTGCATTCTACTTAGAGAACTCTTGGCCAGATTTTGATAGATACACTTGTTTTATGTCATAATTTGAATGATTACCTTAAATGATTTTTAATCTATTATTTTATATTTATGTGCCACACGATACTTTTTATTCCCCGCTTGACTTAACTTTAATGAGCAAAATAAGCAAATCCTTTCCCTTTTTTTTCCCCCGGTGATGCGTGAGGGTAAGGAGTATTGGAATATGGGGCGGGTCCGCCCATAAGGGTAGACCCACCCACCTTCCTTTGAAATTTGAAAAAAAAGGGAGGAAGGGGTGGCTATTTGGCAACCACCCCTCAACCCCACCTAAAACTCCCATCTCTCCATTTGATTGAAGAGTGGATGAAAGAAAAAAATAGAGAGGAAGCCGTTTTTCCTTTAGTGGAAAAGAGAGAGAGTAAAAGAGAAAAGGGGGGGTTTTTTCTCAAATTCGAAAATATCAAGAAGAAGCTAAGAAAGATTGATCATTTTGCACCAAGGCATTAGGGTTATGAATAATACGGAGTGTTTCGAATTCGTAATATTTTCTCGGCCTAGAATACCCATCATCAGAAAGAGTTAAGCGATCCATCCCAATTTGGATCTTGGGAATTTCCTCATGAAAATATTTTATTGGTTTGTACGAAAATCATCAATAGTATCAGAGCATGCATGGGTTATTTCCTACTTTATTTGGGTATTTTAAAAATTAGAAATACCATGTATGATATTAGAGATTCATTACTAGCAATTTGAAATTGACCAAATGAAATGCTCAAGATTTAACACAGTAATATGCCTATGATATGTCTAATCTACAAAATTTCTCATGCATCGGATGAATACATTAGGAGATATTATAAACACTAGCCAAAATTTAATATACTTGTAATTTTCAAAATACTATATGTCATGATATAAAATTTATGTGGTAAGATTCGTGGCTTTTCTTACTCTCGATAGCGGCAAGTGAAATCCACTCCTTAGGCTAGAAATGTTTGATCGGAAATTTGAGACCACCGTTGAACTTAGAGATATTAAAAATGGTGGGGTAGCCAAACTTTGGAGATCGGGCGTCACCTGGAAGGTTGTACGTGGGCTTCACACGCCACCACGGGCATGTGAAAGCCATTTTCAGACTTTATTTTGTGACTGCAAGATCTACAAGCATGTGGGGGTGCGTGCAAGGCTGTTTCCAATCCCAATTTTCACCAAAATAAATTTTTTATTTATTTAGATTTTTCTGTGATTTATAATTTATTTTTTAGATATGAAAAATATTTGTTATTGATTATTAAATCAATAAACAAATAACCTTTTAGTCATGAAAATTCTAGAAAATTTTATGAGTCTAAAAAATTATTTTGGATTTTTTTGTGACTTTTAATTTAGTTTTTGTAGTTGAAAATCATTATTTATTGATTTATAATTAATAAATTTTAAAAATTATAGAAAAATCATTTTTTTCAATCAAGAAAATTCTAAAAAATTTTCTATATATTAAGAAAATTATTTTTCTTAATTTTGGCTATCTGAGTATGAATTGTTTATACTCTTTTGATTTTATGCTCATTTTTTATATTTGAAAATTTTATTTTTTCAACATAAAAAATTAATTAGAATCTGAGTATATTGTCTAAAGCAAATGCCTTTGAGGTTTATTATAATATTATCGTTGGTTGCATATCGAACTTAATATTGTTCTCATTTTCAGAAAAATAGTGATAATCGAATATATTCTTGGAGAACTTCCGGATCACTGGGGAAGGGAAAGAGATCTGAGAAGTTCAGGACATTTGATGAGATTGGGTCAAATGTTGACGTACAAAATGAATTTATCTCATTCTTGGAACTCATTTAGATAGATCATGCTTTTGGGGCGATGACGTGTATATATTGAGAAATTCCTTGCTTCCTTATGGGATTCACGTAGTTGATGAGTTGTTTGCCAAGAACGGGTACATGATGTTCGACGAAGTGAGATGGTTATTAATAAATAAAATCAGAATTCAAGAATATAGAGATCCAAATGAAGAATTTCTCATACGCTACGGGGAGGTTCACTTCTAGGAATAAACTATTTAAGAGAATTATAAGCATGGTATCATGAATGGATGTATCTTGAACCAGATAATTCATTCGCATGTTTTTTTTGCATGTAATGAATGTTTGTTGGTATCATGATCATGTAATAGTTGAACTTTTGAAATTTTAATGTAAAGTTTCTTTTGAGCATATGTTAGTTATGTTCATTATTTGATTATTATATATGCAAAAGGATTTTATGGTCTCTCTTGAATAAAATTTTGAATTGATAGAATTTAAGTACTTCTCATCCAAAATTGAAATATTATTTTAAATACTTTGTGTATTTAAATGAAAAATTTTGAATTGATAAAATTTGAGTAATTCTCATTCAAAATTATAAAGTTATTTAAATACTCTATGTATTTAAGTAGGAGGTTTTAGGTTAGAAGAATTTAAGTAATTCTCACCTAAAATTTATAAAATTTTATAATTTTAAATTAAATTCGTGATAATGATAAATTAGGACTATAAATGATGATTGAGAATCTAGTGAACTTTCGTTTCTATACTTGATGTTGACCTACCATGGATGTTAATATTGAAGTACAAAATTATGTGTATGATATAAGCATTAGTTCATGTGTCCACCCTCATAAAAAATCCAAACCAAGGCATTGAAGTCCATTATTAGGGACTTGAATACAAATGACAAATTGGATAACAACGATCATAAGATATGATGCCATAAAATATGAAATGTTCTGAAAGAACAAGATGTCTTGGAAGATATCAAGCATGTCATATAATACCCTGGAGTGGGCAATGCTGCCCTGTAGATGAGAGAACAAGATGTTTACCGGGCATGAAAAATGATAGATTCCACTGCTCGAGTAACTCTAGTTAGCTTTATGATTGATGACATGATTTCCGAATATGAACAATATGTGACTGCTCATAATATTTGGGTGTATCTCAGAGAGAAACATAGAGGTACCAGTGACTCATCTTAGACAGTTGACCATATAGTTTGATACCTATAAAAGGTGAAGTGGTCACGGTATTAAATGACTTTTGATGGTCATATCTAATATGATTAGAGAGTGGGAGTCATACTATGCTAGACATGGTCACATTAGGGCGAGACATGATGAATCAATTGGTAAGAGCAAAACCATTGATTTCACTCATAAAAGTTGATTCACTAATGTGTGAACATAGCCTTCCCAGCAAAATGATGAGAAAACCATTTGGAAAAGCCATACGAGCTAAATTTCTATTACGTTTAATCTATTTAGACATTCGTGTTCCAATGAGTGTGAAGGCTAGACATGGAATTTCAAGTTTCATTATGTTTATTGGTGATTTCATGTGTTTGACCATATTTATTTAATTTTTCATAAGTTTGATGCATATGAATACCTTAAACGTTATGTGAACAAGGTAGAGAATCAAATGGATAGATGGTGTAAATATCTATCAGATTAATTTAAGAATTTGAGTAATGAATAAGTCATGACCCAATATTTAACCATTGTTTATACACCTCAGCAGAATGGTGTTGTAGTGAGAAGGAATAAGATATTGTTGGATATGACAAGATCCATGATGGCGCATGTTAACTTGTTGGTTTCCTTTTAGGGAGATGCCTTATTGATTGTGACTTTTATTTTTAACAAAGTGCCTTCAAGATCAGTACCAAGGACATTATATGAACTTTGCACTGGTAGAGGGTCATGTCTGAATGACCTCAGACCTTGGAGATCGATAGTATCTATTTAAAGTTTTTCCAGTAAGTTTGGAAATTTGGGTCCCTATGGAAGTAAGAGTATCTTTATAAGATACTCTGACCAGTCTGAGGGTTAAGTGTTCATTGATGAACAAGATGATGGTACTATAGTAGAAATTGAATTATGGAATGTCATATTTTTGGAGATTGAGTTTCCTATCCGAGGTGACTTGAAGGACATAAAGTCTTTTATCTGAATTAGTTAATTTAGAAGGTGACATTGTCCACTGTGGATCATTGCAATGATGTTGGTCCTAGTGGGAGGGATTAGAATTCTAGCAATTCAACTGAATTATAAACTCAGAAAAGTGTTAGGAAAGTGGTGCATAGACATCACTTTAAAGATTAATGGGCACACATTTATTGTTTCTCTAGAAAATAAAGAAGAGTCTAAGAATATAAATAAGACTCTATCTTATCCCACTAAGAGTGAATGGAAAAGGCAATGGAAGAAAGAATTGGAGTCAATGAGGTCCAACCGTATTTGAAATTGGTTGAACTTTTACTAAGATGCTAAGTTATTAAGAACAATTGGGTTTTCAAAAACGAAGCGTAGGGCAAATGAACTATGGAGAGGTAAAAAGATCAATTGATAGGAAAATGTTACACTCAGTAAAAGAGTGTTGTTTATGAGAAAACCTTTTCTTGGTAGTGAGATTTATCTCCATTCACGTGTAGTTAGCAATTGTGACCAAATTGGATTTGGAATTAAGTCAAATGGATATGAGACTGTCTTCCTCAGTGGTAAACTTGAAGAAGAAGTCTGTATGGCATAACCAGAGGGTTTTTTTCATTAAAGGCCAAAAAAACAGAGTTAGTAAATTGAATAGATCAATTTATAGTTTTAAGTAGTTTTCGAGATAATGACATTTAAGATTTCATAGAGATGTGATCTCTTATATTTTCGTCATAATAGACGAAATCTATAGTATCTATATGAAGAAGTTCAATGACAAGTTTATAATTCTATCCTTATATATTGAGGATATATTGTTAGCGACGAATGATAAGGAGTATATTATTTAGATCTTGAAATGATTGAACTTTAATTTTTAAGATGAAAGATATGGGTGAGATAGATTGGGAATTGAGTCATAGAGAAATCGTTCCAAGAAATTATTGGAGTTTTCTCAAAAGTTTTATATTATAAAGGCTATGAAACAATTCAGTATAGAAAACTGCAAACTCATTGATACTCCTGTGACTATAAGGGATAGTTCAAGTGATGATACAAGCTCTAGAACTTCTAATATATAAATGAAATGTCCAAAGTATCATATTTTAAAATAGTTGGGAACTTAAAGTATGCTATGATGTGTACTCATTTCGACATTTGTTATGCTATGAGGTTTGGTTGACAGGTATCTGTCCAATCTAGAAAAGAGAGATTGGAAAGTTGTGAAAAGAATATTGGAATATTTGAGTAGAACTACGGGTTATTTCCTTCATTATTAAGGAAAGAATCTAGTATTGGAAAGATACACAAATGCTGATTAGGGAGAAGATTTAGATGAGAGAAATTCTATCTCTGGTTATGTTTGCTTGCTAAATGATAGCGTTATCTCATGGAGAAGTAAGAAACAAACCTGTAAATCACTTTCTATGATGGAAGTAGAATTTGTGGCCAATACTTCCATAGTTAAAAAAAAAGAGTTTGGTTGAGTAGATTTTGTAATATTTTGAGAGTAATAAACAACTCAATGGAAGTTTGACTATTTATTGTAATAATTGATCAGCTTTTGTTTACTCATGAGACTTTAAATATGATAGCAAAACCAAATATAGACACAAAGTTCAATGTTGTTAGAGACATGATTGAAAAGAGGGAAATGATATTGAGGTATATGACTGTGCATTTGGTGGTGGTTTGTCCTTTTAGGAAGCCAATACCTAAAGACTTGATTATGAGTCATTCTAGAGAACATGGGTTGCATAGATTTTGACAGTATTTGTAACTGTGGTTGTGATTGTGATTATATATAAAGAGTATATATGATGTAATTGTCATGCCCCGACTCTCCCATTGAACACGTAACAATTGCCACGTTACGCCGAAACACGTGTGAATCCCACTCCATGTCCCATGGTACCGCAAGACATTTTGATATCCAACTCATTTCATAAGTAAAAAGCAGTACCAAATTATTCATAGGCCATCCTAGCCATCCAAACAATCCCAAGTAATTCAAATAGCTCTCTAACTTCAAAATATGCATCAAAATCCACAACATAGTCCAAATGTCCCAATGAAAACAAAATATCTTACAAAATATATTTTCAAACAAAACAAATAAAGTTCCACATTGGAATAGTAAGAATTTCACCATACTTGCCTAAGGAGAATCAAGCAAGTATTAATTAAATCCAAACATAATAGGATGTAGAAAAATAATTCCTTCCATGGTTCATGTGACATAAATCCCAAAATAATCTCATGACAATTACCTATCGAGGTTCAACCAAAGACTTCGTCTAGCCGGCACAAGTCCAAATCTATGATTCCTTTGAAAAATTTAGAGAGAGGGGAGTGAGTATTAAAATACTCAGCGAGTAGAGTGCAATGACATGATGAATATGAATGAGGGGTGAGGGTGGTGGTGCTAAATATATATGCCAAAATTCATTTCAATACGATAAACAAAAATCATTTACGTGAAATGAAATTCATATCAAATTCACCATGAGTCATGTAATCCAATAAATAATCAAATTAATTTTCATTCCAATAACTTTGGGATTTGCCAAAACCATTTTTCTACCAATGACCATTGGTAGGATCCACCAAAGTGTTTTGCACAATTTTTCATAAAATCCTCTTCTTATTAGTGTTGGCCCGGAGTTTTCGTGGGGTGCTATCACATTATCATGGCCAACTTGAGTGGCTCTCTATCCCGTTTGCTCCAAGTTGTAGTTTTAATTCAAGCTTAACCACACCGCCGCGATGGCCTAGTCCATGGAAGACTTAGACTATAGTCTTTTTCCAAGCACCATATTAGCAAATTCAATTCATCATTCAAATTATGCTCATTTATAAGATAGAGCAAAATTTACAATTTACAATAAATGTTAAAATGTAACACAGTGCAAATAATTCGAGGAACAACTCAAGAGTCATGGAATTGTCATAATTCATTTTTTGGACACACCACAATCACAAAGTATTGTAAATCTATTTTAAAAAAATTCATTTCATAAATCATAATTTAAGTCATTTTTTTATTCATATGCAACATAGCCATCCACTCACCTCTTAAGAGGATATTCAATCCCAATTCCACAATTCAATCCAATGAAACCTCTTCTTGGGTCCCAATCGGTTATCCTAAATCAATAATCATAATTTTATTATTAAATCACCTTAATTTATAGGGTTTATCAATTTTTCCTAATTTATCACAAACCCTAATTTTTCAAATCCAAATGTGTGGGTTCTAATTCCACCATTCATATGTTATTTATATCTATATAAAATTTTTCATTTACAATTTTCTCTAATTTTTATCATTCACAAACCTTAGGGTTTGATCTCCAATAAAATTTCCTCAAATTTCAATAATAAATTTCAATCTACTAATAAGAAAGCTAAATCTAAGAATAGGAAGAGAAAATTATCTTCATTGTGAGATTGGATTGAACCTTGGGTGTTGAATTTCAAAACCCTAGATTTTCCCTCTTCGTGGAGCAAACCCTAGGTTTCTCCGAAAATCACTTTCATCTCAAGTTTGCATGGGGTTTTTAAAGATTAATGGAATGATTTTGTTAGGAAGTAATTGATTTTAAGTGAGAGATTGAGTAAGGGATTGAATGAGTGAGGAATAGGAGTGAGAGAGAGATTGGAGTTTGAAGGAGAAAATAGAGTCAAATAAATGAAATGGGTTTGTTCAACCATTTTTAATTGTTGAGCTTAATTCACCATCTTATCCCTAATGACTTTTAAGTTTCATTGTGTTTGGAGCATATTTTGGTCATTTCGTAGTTTTACCATGTGCACAAATTGATTCGCATGCTCGACAAATCGATTCGTATGTGTAAGTGTTTAAGGCTCAAGTCGATTTGCAATATAAGCAAATTGACTCACAATTGCACAATCGAATCAAACTGAGCATTAATAATGAACTGCTCAAGTTGATTTACTAGAGCCAAGCCTTAGAAAATTTCTTGAAATGCCAATGAAGTCGATTTGTAAAAGGGACACAAATTGACTTGTGGCATTTGACTCTCAGAATCTTGCCTGCTAACTAACCAAATCGACTCATCTCACGTACAAATCGATTTGCCTCACTTATTTCTTCATAAAAATCAACTTGCCACCCTTGCATGAATCGATTTGTCAAGCACAAACTTTAGAACTTCCTTTTGTACATTAACCAAATCGACTTGTAAATGATATAAATCGATTTGTGACATCCTAGCCTCAGAAATTTGGGTCTTGCACTATCAAATCTATTTCCCCCTTCACCTAAATTGACTTGCCTCTTCCTTTTTCTCACACAAGTTGATTTCTCTTTCTTCCATTCCTTCTCTCAAGTTGATTTGTCACCCCGCAAATCAGCTCACCTCTCACATTTTCACATCAACTTACCATTATCAAATCAACTCACAAATGAACCAAGTCGATTTGCCACACCTTCATTCCCTCTCACATAAGTTGATTTGCCACCCCTTCCATTCAACTTGCAATTTGCCAAATCAACTTGCCAATTTCTTAATTCAACTTGCTTCTATGCAATTACATCTCATGGGATTTGAACTCATGTCCTCAAATTTCTTCCAAAAAGATTTGTACCACTATGTCGTGCCACACCTTCAATATATTATTATTGAATTAATTATAAATCTTTTCCTAGTTTTCAAGAAAGAACAAATTTTACAAATTGCAAACATATGCCTTGAATTTTCAAATGTTGAGTCCAAAAATCAATTATAATCTAATTTTTCCTGTATTTTATAAGAAATTAAATACAATTTTTTAACACTGAATTTTCGATATTACAGTAATGTTCATATTCGATGATATTTGAATTTTATTTTTAAATCCAAAATTCTTGTGTCTGGAATTGAAAGTATATCAGGTAAGTTTTGAGATTGGTTCTCTCACACTAATAATCCTCTCTAATGTCTGTGTGATATATAGAGATAAGACGTGTTAATTTGTGGTGGATTAATATACATATAAGTCATCTTAATTAAAATACTAAGATGAGATTACCGGTTAAATATACTACATATATTGTAATCGGAATAGATTTCCCACAATCTATTAAACTTGTTGAATTGTTAGGTGTGGATTTCTCCTTAACGTTGTGAGATTTTCAAGGAATTGTAAAAAGGAAAATTCAGATTGAGTGTTGTGTATACTTGGATTAAAATCTGAATAATGATTATTTTAGAAAAAAAGATATACATTTCCAAATGGAAAGGAAAAGTATTGTAACACGTATTTCATACCATGTCTATTATGTGACCATATGAGTAATAAGATGGTATATCCCTTTTCCATATTTTATCATCTCATTGTGTGAGACTCAGACTTTTATACTTAACCTCAATTTATATCTTTAGGACTTTCATTTGTCTCTTGAAATTTTATTTTAATGTTACTATTTTAGCTTCACTACAAAAAAAATGATTTAGCGACGGAAATTTTAGAAAAATTCATCGCTAAAACTTTTAGCGACAAATTTAGTGACAGAAAAATTTCGGTCGCTAATAATGCGTCGCAAAAATTTAGCGATGAATTTGCGGTTCCGTCACTAAATTTAGTGACGGATATAATTTTCCGTCACTAATTTTAGCGACGGAAACCCTTTCCGTCACTAATTTAGCAACGGATTTTGATTTTCGTCGCTAAATTTCACATTTAATTTTTTTAATTGTAGAATCCATTTGCCCACTCGCCGGCCACCGCCCCGGCCCCCTGCAGCTTGTCCACCCATGCTCACACCCCGCCAGCCCGTGCATGACCACCTTTGCTACTTTATTTATTTTTTTTGCAGAAAATATGCTTTTGTCCATATTCAAACCTGGGTTTAAGGAGTAATCTGAAACGCTCTTAACTATTATGCCACATTAACTTATCTGATATACCTTTTTTTTTTTTTTTTACTTCTATACCTTTTTTTCTAACTCTCACCATTAAAAATATAATTCTATAATCAAACAAAAATACGAAATACAAAATTATATTTAATAAAAACACAAAATTATATTTAATATAATTACAAAATTATCTTTAAAAAAATCATAAAATTATATTTAAAAAATATAAAATTATATTTAATAAAAATTAATACCCTAATTTAATTAAAATATAAATTATAAATATATATTTAATAAAAATATAAAATTAAATTTAATAAAAATATAAATTATATTTAACGATGAATTTAGCGACGGAAACTTAATCCGTCGCTAATTTAGCGTCAGAAATCATTTCCGTCGCTAAATTTAGCGACAGATTTTGATTTCCGTCGCTAAATTTCGTATTTAAATTTTTTATTTGTAGAATCTGTTCGCCCACCCGCCGGCCACTGCCGGCCACCGCCCCGGCCCCCTGCTGCTTGTCCACCCATGCCCACACCCCACCATCCCTTGCCCGCCCGCGTATGAACACATTTTGCTGCTTTATTTTCTTTTGCAGAAAATATACTTTTTGCCCAGATTCGAATTTGGGTTTAAAGAATTATGTGAAACGCTCTTAACCAATATACTTTCTTTTTTACTTTTATACTTTTATTCTAACTCTTACCATTAAAAATATAATTCCCTAATCTAACAAAAATACAAAATTATATTTAATATAATTAGAAAATTGTCTTTAAAAAAATCATAAAATTATATTTAAAAATATAAAATTATATTTAATAAAAATCAATACCTTAATTTAATAAAAATATAAATTACAAATATATATATTAATAAAACATAAAATTATATTTAACAAAAATTTAAAATTATATTTAGTGACGAATTTAGCGATGAAAAATAAAATTCGTGGCAAATTTAGCAATTAATTTTTTTTTCATCGTTAAATTTAGCGACGGATTTTATTTTCGTTGCTAATTAGCGATGGATTTTATTTTCCATCGCTAATTAGTGACGGATTATATTTCTGTTGCTAATTAACGACGGATTTCAATTTCCGTCGCGAAATTTAGCGACGAATTTGTTTTTTGTCGCTAAATTTAGCGACGAGATTTGGTTTTTGTCGCTAAATTCGTCGCTATTTAGTGACGAATTTTTTCCGTCGCTAAATTCCGTCGCTAAAAACGTGTTTTTTTGTAGTGCTTGCTACAAAGAAGCCATGAATGATTTGGTTTGTTAGTGCATGTTTAGAAAAATAGTTAAGATAAAATTGAAAGTTAGTAGTTCGACATGTTACCCTGTATTCACAAGCTGACTAATTATGTCTATGTCTTAATGTTTAGAGACATAATTATAGATACATGATTGGAATATAGTCAAGCAGGCTCTTACACTATTTTAAGGGATGAGAGATATGTTGACTGTGTCAAGTAAAAGAGATTTAGGATACAACGAGATATGATATTCTCTTCACCACTTAGACGATAAACTGTTATATATTTTTAACCGGTGTATAGTTCTAGAGTTATTGGTATTCTCGCAAATTACACGATCCAGTTGCCTGTATAAAATTGGTGATGTTCGATTATAATGAACACGCTGTGTACGGTTCTAATTCTCATGTGCGAGTGAAAGATGTTAGAATATTGGGTGGGTCCGCCCATGAGGGTAGACTGCCCCCTTCATTTGAAATTTGAAAAAAAAAAGGGAGGGAGGGGTGGTTATTTGGCAACTATCTCTCCATTTGATTGAAGAATGGAAGAAGGAAAAAAATAAAGAGGAAGCCATTTTTCCTTTGGTGGAAAAGAGGGAGAGAGTAAAAGAGAAAAGGGGATTTTTCTTATATTCAAAAAGATCAAGAAGGGGCTAGGAAGGATTGATCATTTTGCACCAAGGCATTTGGGTTGTGAATAATAGGGAGTGTTCCGAATTTGTGACATTTTATCAGTTTAAAATACCTATCGTTGAAAAGAGATAAGTGATCGTAACCCAATTCGGATCTTGAGAATTTTTACATTAAAATATTTTATTGGTTTGTACGAAAATCATCAAGGAGTTTATGAATAGCCCCTATGTCTCTAAATACGACCGAAGATAGAATATGTTATTTAGCATTAGGTCTACATTCCGATTCATGTTTGGATTGGTTTATCAAGTTATTCGTGTTTGTAGGTTTTGGAATAATGTCCCCCTTTTGGAAAAGACTTGATATATTGATTTTTATATGAGATTGTTATCTTGTAAATATCACGTGGTACAAAGAGACACAATCAAATGTGATTGAATCGGAGAAGAAAAAATGGAAGTAGAAAGATTCTACTACCGTTTGATCTGTCCCTGAGGGAATGCTTTTGACATACATATAAACATAACAGTTGGTCTTATTTTTGGGATGGTCTATTACATCATGTGCTATGGATTTGATTGGCAAAAAGAAAACTAATTAGAGAGAACTTATTTCTTTATTAAAAGTTAGTTGTTAATATAGTAACCTTAAATAGAAATCTATTTCTTGCTGAGTCAGGTTAAACTAGGATGCATATACGAGGAAGGAAGAGGGAATAGCGCAACACACTAAGAGCACACTTATTTTCTTTGACAAATTTTACATTTGAAGCTTGAAAAACTTTTAAGTGATTCTCTCTTATTTGAAGTATCCAAATAATAAAAGCCAATTGATTTTATATAACAAGATTTTTCATGTAAATGGAAGAAAATGACAAGTTTTATGTTCAAAGAAATTGTGTTATATGCCTTTTTTTTCCTTTTCTTTTCTTTTTGGCTATTACAAAAGGCACCAAAATGCTTGTTAAAAAAAAATCTAGTAAATTTGTATTTCTAGTTTGTCTCCAACGGGTTAACCTTCTTGCTTTGGATGGAGGAGAGTAGATTGTGAGTAATAACTAGGAATGGAAGAGGAGATTTGACTTTCCAAAGTCGGGAGTTTTCTTTAATTTCATTAATAATAATTTTAGAGGCATGATGGCCGTTTCTCTTGTGACTTGGTGGAAACCGTAGGTATGAGCCAAAAGTTGTCCAAGGAACACAAAGATGATTTCTTATCTACTCTGACCTCATCCACATTGTTAGAAAAGAAGCCCAGTGCATTTTGCAGGATTAATAGTTCTCTTAGACTTCTTAGAAAAAAGATTGGATGAGTTCATTTATGAAAAACAATTAGAGTATGAGAAGAGAGAAGAGTTATGGTTCTCATCGGATACTTCAACCGGGGTTTGTTTATAACTTAGTAGATTTCTCTTAAACAGTTGATTTATAATGAAGAAAGTATAAATTAAGCTTATAATCCTATATTGAAGCTATCGTCTTTATCTTGGAGGGTTGCTCTTGAAGTGGAAGGGTTCATTTCTGAAGTACTCAATCCTTGAAGAGATGGAACTAAAAACTGATTTGGGTTAACAGGTAATTTATGAGGAGCAATGATAGGTTGATCCAGAATTTGAACTTCTTCGTGGATTTCAAATTGTCATGCTTGGGTGCATTTGTAGTTGTGGCTTTTTGTGCTAAAGTTACATTTAAGGCTTCTTAAGCTTCAGCTTCAACAAATTCACATTGTTGTGATCAAGTAGCATCTTGGGCTTCTTCTTCATTGCATAAGCAGGATTCATTTTAAATTGCTAGTTGAGGCATTAAACTTAGTGCTGTATTGAGTGCTACGTGTTGTGGAGCAGAAAAATATTTGGTGTGTTCCCATTTTTAGAGCAGTCTTTTTTCATTTTAATTAGGAAAATCCTCTTTTCCTCATTTTTCAATAGTTTTTTATCCTTTTGAAATTTATACGATGGAATAACTAAATTACTTTCTAAAAAAGTTTTCCCAAAAGAATATTAGGGGTGTTGTAGTTTCGTGTCCTTGACTAAAATGTTAACACCTGTGACATATAGAAAAGAAAAAAGATGTGAAGGTTCAGCAAAAGAGATTTTTTTTTTTTTTTTTTTTTTTTTTTTTTTAAAGTCAAGGTTGGCCAAAATATCCTTATTTAAAATTATTTTTAAACAACTATCTTATTTTGCGTGTTTCCGGAAATTCCATTTTTCATAAAATTATTTGAAAGTTCATGAAATTTAATTAAGCTCCTAAAAAATGCATTTTTGTAAAATAATTCAAAGTCTTTCGGGCCAAAGTATAATGTTTGAAAGTTTAGGGGCAATATGCAATTTCTGAAAATTGATGGGTCGAGTTCTAATTTCAAAATGTTTTATTTATTTAAAAACTATAACGAATATTTATAAATGTTTTGAAATATTTATCCAAATTAGATGAAAAATAGGAACCAATTCAAGAATTAGAATTATCGAGAAAAATGGGTATCCTTGCAGGAAGTAATTGTTAAGAAACACTGTGATTGGCCTAGTCTTAGGAAAACTTCATAAGAAATTTCTTGCAATGGACTCCATGGTCTTAGTCTAGCCCTTAAACTTTCACCTGTTGAGAGGCTAAACTCGATGGCAATTGTCCAAATGGAGGCAATGCAGTCACAGGTTCAGCCACCTCTTCTTCATGTGGTGATACCGTCTCGATAGGACAAAAAATGTGAGTGTCTGTTTTTAGTGAGAATTCCCATCCTTTGACTGACTTTGATTTTGACGTTGATGGGATATTGAGGTGTGTAACCCTTCAATTGGTTTCTTCGCTCCTCTTGTGCACTGCAAATACTTTCAAGTGTGATTAGAGTGAAAAGTAAAAAAATAAAATAAAATAAAAGTGAAATGAAATGATTATTTTTATTTATTCAATGACAAAGAAAATATAGAGAAAAATAAAAGTGATATACAATCTCAATCTTCTTGTTTTAAAAAATTATTTTCGTCTCAAAATGAACGGATTGAGAAAAAAATAAAATTTTAAGATAAATTTATTTTTATTTTTTTAATATTTATAAAATTATTTATTATTTTTTTATTTCAATTATATTTAACATGAAATAATAAAATTTAATTTTTTATTAATTTTATTAAAAATATTATTTTTTTCATTAATAATAGAGATTTTATTTTCAAATATTACTATTCTAATTTTATTTAATATAAAGTAATAATGAAAATAATTTATAAAAAATAAAAAAATATATTAAATAGGTATTTTTTATAAAAATTATATTTTTTAAAAAATATTTTAAATTAGAAAATTAATTTGTAAAAAATAAGAAAAATATATTAAATAACTATTTTTAATAAAAAATTATATTTTTTAAAAAATATTTTAAGTTAGAAAAATAAAAAAAAATTACTTAATGAGAAATATTAAAAATATTATTTTACAAAATATAATAATCAAGTTTAAAAAAAAAAGATGATACTTCTTTTTTACCTTTCATTTCAATCAAATAAAAAAGGTATTATTTATTTTCTTCCACTGAATCCCTACCAAACAAAAAATAAAAAAATACATTTACTTGTATTAGATATAAATCTCTATTTTCCTTTCCCTTTTCCCTCTCCCTCTCTTCCCTGCTGCGAACCAAACTTACCCTTAAATCTTATTTTTCCACCAAAAGATGCTCACTTTGTCTCTCTTTATAACCCAGCTAAGTGTGTCTCTCTCCTTTTTTTTTTTTTTCTTTTTCTTTTTTTTTTTTTGGTGAAGCTCTCTCTCTGATAGCTCAACGTGTCTTAGCTCTCCGACACTCTTACCCTGTATCACCTCTCTCTCTCTCTCTCTTTCTCTCTCATTATCTGACTCTCCCACACTCTCATTCTCTCTTTGAATCCCTCCCGTCTCTTCACCCATCTGGAAGAGTGTCATAAAAATCTTTCATAATGCGAAACGAATGGCATACCTCGGCTACCACGCGCCCCAGCATCGCAAGCATAGGTTTCTACTTCATGGTTCATATGCATCTATGATGATTTCAAAACACTATCCTCCTCTTGTAACACGACGGGCAAGCCGATGGAGCTTGGGGAGGGAATCCATTTTATACGTTTTATATGGATGGATGCCTAGGGAACAATGAATCACTTCACCCTAATTCTATCCCTTTCGTCTTTGTCCTCCGTATGTATTTTATCCAACTTATATAAGTTTTTGGCTTTGCCACTGAATGCACAAGTGAAGGAAAATTGCCCCAATTCAACCTAATGCTAGTGGGTTCACATCGTGACAAATATGATTGACAAGAATTTACTTATTATGAATTGAGAACAGGAAAAACGAAAACTCCCAAGCTAGAATGATAAACAAAGACTCTTACGAAAAGCAACCAAAGGTAATGTAATTATAACTAGTAGTTGCGCTTGAGAAGGATAAATAATTGAACTGCAAGTCCCTCCTCATCTTTGATGGGAGACAAATCTTCAACCTTTTTGGCATATCGGTCATATAATTCGTCTAAAATCTCATTTCCAAAGGCTTTGCTAATGATTTCCTCCGAGACTGCTCTGATTTCTGCAGCTGATAATATGGAGAGGTGCCCATCATTCAATTCTTCCAATCTTGCAATGCTGAAGCACCCATTTCTTTGTACAAGAGACCTTATCTCTGTTGCTGATGGGGAATAGACAGGTACGTTGAATTTGTCAAGTTGATCTTTGTCTACTAATCCCTGTAAAACATTAAATTAGCCAAGTTCATGTAAACAAGAGAAGATTTTTAAGAATTGCCTCAAACTTTAAAAAATTTAATCTAAACTGCGAACAAAAATAAAAGACAGACAAATGAATTTAAAGTCAGGTTTCCCAGATCCAAGGACAACGAGCCATTCCTCTAATAAGTGTTAGACATAATCCTGCAGCATAGAAAGGAGTGTAAACTTGGCCTGACCATGTGCATGCTTTTTAATGAAATGCTCTGGACCCACGCGATTTTAAGTAATATTTTATAAATTATTATGAACTCATACACAAAAAGTAGTATTGAAATAATTCACTATTTTGTAAATAGGGCTTATTTGTAAGACAGTGATTTCATTTTGATCTATAATCTATTGTCAAAAAACTATATCCAATTGTCGGATTTAGTAGAACCCACAAAATTGATAATTTTTTATGGAACAAAAACAATGGAAAGATAATTAAAATTTAGAAGAAATATAGATTTATGTATTTGGTGTTATCATATGATGTGGCAAGCTTTGGAAATGAAGTTTTCTTGGCTCCAGGGAGGAAAATATGTGCAAAATATTTTATTTACTTGAACCTCAGTCAATTGGAAGACCTACAAAGTGGAATCAACAAAATAGAGAGAAATAAAAAACAGAAAACATCAATATTTTATACTAAAGATTTTAATTTGCAAGAGAATTCTAACGAAACCAGCACTAGCAAAGTTGTATGATTAACTAGAAGGCTTGTTATTGTTCATACTTCTAGTTGTATAGACAGTGCATGTAATTTATTATAAAGATAATGCTTAAGAATATAATTCTGATCACCTCGTTAGCCATATCAACAAGGCTGGACTCTAAGTTTTGGAGGAGAGGGCCATATATGGATTTTGATGGATGCATCCCATCTTGCCTTCCTGTCATAAGTATGGAGATCAACCCTCCAGGAACAGTCTCCTCTGCTCGAGCATGAAGAAAGGACTCCATGTCCTTGGCAAATTGAGCTACAAAAGCCTCAACTACTAATTGGTTATGCGCATTTGCATAAGTAATCCTCCCCTTATTCCATGTCAAGGAGTTCAAGTCACTGAGCTCTTTTGGGACACTAGAAAGCCAGTGGAGTGCATAAATACTATTGAAGAAATTTATTGAGGCTTTTGGAAACAACCTTCCATGAAAAGAGCCTGGAACTCCGGCTATAAAGAATTTTCGATTTGTTGGAAGGCTAGCAAAGAGAGTGTTGAAATCATTGGAAACATGGTCATTGAAAAAGCATTGAAATTCAATGAGATCTTGAACATTGGCCTCGTGGCCTGCCATTTGATATCGTTGTTCTATGGCCTCTATAATTTTCTTGACTGTAATGACTGTATTAGGTCCGGTAGAGCAACCTAGATCAGCAATGGTGTACGAGTCTGAAGTAGGAGGGAGGTGTGCTGTGTCAAGGTTTTCCATAATAGCTGCAGCAACTGTTGCTTTAAATGCAAAATCAGCACCCCTTCTCTGCACCAACCAAAAAAAGGGGGAAAAAAGGGCATACAAGATTTTAAGTCACAAATTGATGTGAGTCACAAACGCTGCAACTGATGTGAAAAGAAGAGGAGTTTTGCCTGTTTATTTGAATGGTTGCCATAGCTGTCTGGGCCAGCTCCACCTTTCATAGCATATGCCTCTCCTGCTTCCATCTCTCTCTCTCTCTCTGATATAGCATCACTAGGGAAGCAATCTATAAATATTCATGCCTATAGAACAAAGAAACACTATAATAACCAAAATCAACTCTAATAATCTCGTCTGAAACCACAAGCAATTGCATAACATTGTTTTTATGCAAGGAATAGAACATAAGGTCCACCGACCCGTCAAAGTCGACCCCTCAAGCAAAATACAAACAGCCACCAAAATTTTAAATAAAAAAAAAAAGAAATAGAGAGACCTCCCTCAACTACCAAAATTTATAAAATTAACCCTCTGTCTACTTCCCCTCTACCTTCCTTTATTAAATTAATAAAACTAAAAAGAAACTAAGTTTTTATTTAAAAATTGGAGGGTAAAAAAAACAAACTTATAAAACAAAGAAAAAGAAAGAAAATTTTGTTTCGTCTCTCTCTACCCATCTCTACACATGGTCTGAAAATTGAAAAAGACCTCTCCTCAACTTGACCTTATTCGAGTTCAGAAGACGAAGGTGAATTAATTTAGAACTTTAATTTGATGTTTTCTGTCTTGTCACCGGTGGTTGAAGCTTGGAGTTGAAATTAAGGGTGGACAAAAAAGAAACGGAATGTGACTTAAAATAACGCTTCATTAATGCTTGCATAGTTGAGGGGGTATTTTTGCGCTTTTCCCTAAAATTTTTTTACCGCCGACCCATATTTTTAAAATCGGATCAAACCAGTAGATTCAAGCAATTCGACCAGAAATTGTTCTATAATTCGATTCGATTTTTACTATTAAACTGAATGAAATCAAAACCAGTCAAGACCGTTTTAAACTGATCAAAACCGATAAAAACAATAAACTGTTTAAACCAGTCTAACCTTTGTTTTTTTTTTTTTTTTTATTTTCTCTATATCTATCCAATGTGAAATAAAAATGTTTTGACATTTCATTCAACAATTAGATTGAATAACATTAATTAAAAAATTATATCATTCAATTTATGTTATAACAAACATATAATACATGTGTTTATTTCATGAAAAATTTTCTTTATTTTCGCAAGCCATAATTTTGAAATTTTGAAATTTTTTGATTTTTAATTTACCTCTTACTAAATAAATTAATATAAGTGCACTTAATCTACACATAGTTTATCTATATTTCAGAAATATTGTACTATGTTTTAATTATTATTTTATTTTTACTTTTAATATGAATTTTATGAGTGGCTATTGTAATTAATAAATGTCACATTATTTTGTTTACTTAAATATATTTTTTTCATAGTGATATATGAATTTGATGTTATTTTAAAATATAAAATATATAAATTATATATATGACATGATGGTGATGTTATTCGATTTATAAGATAGTTTTACAGGTTTGACCAATTAATTGATGAACCAATAAGTTGGCTGAGTCACTTACCAGTTCAGTTTTAAAAACATTGTGCCAACAAGCAATCACGTTGAGAATCAACATTCATATCTAAGCATTATTTTTATTGAAAGCGGTCTCATTAAGTCCCCCGATTTAAATTTTTTGTATGATTTGGATACAATCTTCATCAATTAAATAGTTATTCTTCATTAATTAATAACTTTCACTCTTCATATTCGCTTTCGTTTAATCTCTATCATTTTTTAATATTTATTTAGTTTTTTTTTTTAAAAAAAAATTTCACTACTACAATTTAAAGAAAACTTTCAATTATTGGAGTTTCTTTCTTTCTATTTTCTTTGTTTTCGCTGTCCCTTCTGGTATCTTCTATTTTCTTCTATTAAAATCAAAAATCAAACCCAAAATCTCCATAAGTCTTGATCTAACTTTTGAAATTGTAAGTCATTTAAGTTTGCTTTTTCTAACTTCACAACTTTTTATAGTTGCATACTTTTTTTTATTAATATTGAGAAAGATTGATAAAAATAATTGGATGTAATCAAGAGTAGGTTTTGTAACAGAATCAAAGATGAGTTTGTCTGGTATCATGCTGTGTTTAATGCATGCTTAATAATTTTCATTATAATTTTTTTTTTTAATTTTGTATATTTGTTTGGACTCCGTTCTCGTTGTGTCCTCTACTTGCTTTTTTTCAACCGTTAACCAGTTAGTCCATGCTGATGGTGTCACGCCCTGACCCATAAGTCTCGGCACGTGACAACCGTTGCGCTACTCTAAAACATGTATGAATTCCACCCCGTGTTCCAAGATATCACAAGGTATTTCAAAATTCCAATCATTTGCAAAGGCGAGTCATTCATCAATAGGCCAACACGACCTTTTATTTCAAATCCAAACAACAAAGGGCTAGCCTAGCCCTCCAAATCTAGTTTCCAAATCATCACAAACTATTTTATCAACCAACCAAAAAGTTCTTACTCAAAAAATTCATATCAAAATTTCATCAAAAACAATTTCAAAATAATTTTAAAAAACGAAAAGGAGGTTATCGATTCAAGTATATAAAACCATGTTCAAATCCCAAAACAGTTACAAAATTTGTCTTCATTTAGATCCACTTATACCTCAAACCAAAAGAAAATTAGTACCCAAAGAAATCCAACAAAAATAAACTTCTACGAAATCTGACACGAGATGACCACAAGTCTTAACTAACCTTTCTCTGTAAAAATAGAAGTAGAAAAGGTGAGTATAAAAAATACTCGGTGAGTGATATACATATTGTATATAAATAAAAGTTGTGTGGTGGATATATCAAACATACATATTTCAAATCATTATGTCAATCTCAAAATCATTCAATAATAAATACATTTTCCAATCAATAAGATTCAATCTCATATGTATCCAACTATTTCACAATTTTAAATATAGGGCAACCAAGATTGTTGTTCCTAACACAGGTCTTTTATGACCTACTATGGGACCGTCAAGAGTTTCAATAATTTCAGTTTGCAAATGCCACATTCTTTGGTGTTGGCTATAGTGTTTCATTGGTGGTGCAATCAATTATGTCATGCCCTTAGGTAACATGTTATTCAACCACGATTGTACCATCGCATTCAGCTACATACTATGGTCTATTAATCCCATCACGTTACCTCATTGGGTCGCTCCATGGAAGGAAATGACTAGTCATCTTTTGGGGTTCAAACTTTTTCCCCAATAACCACACCATACACCATTTAACAAAAGTTAATAAATCTATTCCATGTCCCATCAATTTAGATATTGCCTATTAGTAGCCAGTATGACATTATATTTAACATCAATAAATCAACATAACACATTTATTCATTTAATGCATATAGGATCCATAAGTGTTTTAAATTCAATTTTTGGGATATTCTACACATATTAAAGCATAAAAATCAAATTTCAAAAATTCATTTTGAAAATTAGATAAAAATATTTTCTTTTAATTTAAGTGTAAGCATGCAACCACTCACAGTACTAGGGAGGGAGGGTAATCGCTCTCATACTTCTCTACAACAAAAGTCCTGCCTCGTTCAGTTCTATTCAACTCCTAAGAGATATCATCAATTAACCAAACTCATCAATATCTATTAATCAAAATCAAGCCATAAAACTTTATATTCAAAACCTGATTTTTTTCTCTTACTTACAGTGACTTAAAATCTTCCAAATCCAAGTAAAAAATAGTTAAGCAAACTAAAGATTGAGGTAAAAGATTATAATGCATTGATTTTATCTCCAAAAGGATTTGTCGCGTTTGTGTTGCACTAAATACCTGGATTTTCTCTTTTTGTGCCAACTTTAGATCTTTATTCTTCCAAAATCAAAACTAAAATCTAACTTTGGAGAGTTGGATGGGTAGTTTGGAACCTTTGATCTTGAGTTTTGATTGTGGATCGATTGGGTTTGGGAGAGGAGAGGAGAGTAGTCCAGAGAGAGAGAAAGAGAGAGATGAAATTTGGGTTTCATGAGTTTTGGAATCTCATTTCTCCATTTATTCTCAAACCCATTTCTAATATTTGCTTAGTGGCCCTCATACCCTTTTAAGTTTCACAAGTGCCACTATGTCCAGTTTGGGTTATTGGAAAGCTTAACCTTATAGATTTGAGTACTTAAAACTTTGTTTTGTTGAGAAAATATGTTAGGTGATGAGCAAGTAAAGTGAGAATGAAAATGCAATTTATTGGAAAATAAATTAGAAATATTACAAATGTGGAATGCTCAAAATATAGGATATAATATAAATTGTGTATCATATAATTAAAGTGTTTGAGTGGCTTGGTAGTGGAAAGTTTTCTGGAGAACTTAGAAAGTTAAAGTTCAAATCTCTACAAATACAAGTGTCCAAGTGTTCCATCGAGAGCATATCCATGGTGTTTTCAAAGCAACCGAGGGTAGTGGTTGGCATTGGGAGATTTTCACAATAACAATAAATATACCAAGAGATATGTGTTCTATAGGTGCGAGTTATTGAGAGACTACAAGCTCTACAATGTGCTCACAGGCATGTGGCTCTACAATGTGCTCACAGGCATTGTTAACTTCTCATTTGCAAAAATAGTATATATTTACTGAGAGGTAAACATGTACTGAAAGACGACTGTGTACCGAGAGGTATATGACAATCATCGAAAGATAAGGTTAAAATATCCACCGATAGGAAAAGTAGGCGGAGTGAAATGTATCGATAGGTGTTTATCGTGAGGTAATAAACCGAAAGACAAGTGGAAGAATATACCGACAAGTAGCTCTCACCGAGAGATGGTAGAATGTACAGAGACATAATCACCACCGAATAGGAAGTCAAGATTAGAAGGGACAGAATCAGCTCATAAGCTCCACCGAGCAAATCAACTTCTCACTAAAAGTCAAATTCCACTGAGATAATAAATCCTGCTGAGAACTCAAGATTTACCGAGGGCCGGACATTCTAGTAACTAAATATAAAAAAATTAAAACCTATCAATCGAGAGCCTAAAAAAACTCCTATACAACCCAAATGACAAAATTCACATCTATATCTAATTTAGTTGTTCTCTGACATTTTCACAAAAAATATATATAAAAATTTCAATTAGTTCATTTAAAGCCAACATCAAAATCTGCACTTGTTTGGTGTTATAATTCCTACCTTTTAAAAGAAAATTTTGTCCTCAAAATTTCATTACATGATTAATCTTCAAACAGCTGGGATATTGCTTCCTTATTGTCTCATCAAGTTCCCATGTCATCTCTTCAACATGGCTGTTCTTCCATAAAACATTGATAATTGAGATCTGTTTATTTCTCAACCTCTAAATTTGCTTTCCTCGGATGATTGCCGGTTGGACTCTAAAATTCAAATCTTCCCTCAACTCAATTGGAGGAACTTCAAAGACATGGGAGGAATCTGACAATTATTTTCTTAATATCGAGACATAGAAGACATTATTAATCTTTTCTAACTTTGGGACAGTCTAACCAATAAGCTACCCTTCCAGTATCATTAATGATCCTAAAAGGACCAATATAATGAAAATTTAACTTTCTGAGATACTTTCAAAAATACCCTATCACTAATCTCAAATTCCATTGGCCATCTCTTTTTATTGGTATAACTTTTCTGACAATTTTAAGCTATCTTTATTCTCTCTTGGATCAACTTTACCTTAAGACTTCTCATCTTTGCTCCCTGATTCATTTCCAACCATAGTCTTAAATACCTATTTCTATTGTAACAAAACCTTCCTTCAATAATTCTCACTCTGCTTTCAACCTTATTTTATATATTTTGACCCCTCAATCTTCTTAGCAAAGAATACACTCATTTAACCATTCATCACAGGTCATGAAGAGATCTAATTTTATCAACCACACTATTAGAATCTCCTAGCTAAAACTCCAATACCTGAAATGGCATAAGCCCCAAATTGGCGGCCAATCAAGCCAAAATAGAGTTTAGTAAACCTTTTACTTCAACCTTTGGGAACCAATATTCTGAACAATTTACTAAAACTTCACAATTATAGCTCCAAATTGCTTCTTGAGCATGCAACCCCTTCTTTCTGCTCCATTATAGATAAATAAACACACCTAAAAGTAAGTACCGAAGTCCATAATAAATAACTTTTCCATTTAGTGGCAACTATTATTAATTATCACCGAACACCACTCTAAATAGTATGGGGTTAATACACCACCAGTAGCACCATTGACATAGATAATTCCTATTAGCTACACCTAGTATTGCGAATCAGCTTACTCCAACAAAACTTGCTATCTTTGACACATTGAGGAGTGTGTGTGTGTGTGTGTGTATACATATATATTTTTAACCCCTTCTCCAACAAATCTCCATTTTTTATTTTCAACAACCAAGTTATTCTAATTTTGTTTTGATCTATTTAGTCCTATTGGAAAAGGGAAACCTCCGAATCAATTCATCCAATCAAGTCCAAAAACAAATTGATTTTGATAAAAATCAATTTGCACATGACAGACCAAAGAAATTTATCCAATTGAGCTTGCTATTCTAATATACAAGCAAATCAATTGGTTCCACATCCCAAATACATACAACAAAAACTAAATTGTCTTATGATGAAATATTCCCCTCCTTACTATTAACTCCTCCTCAATGCTTTCTTTTGCAATTATCTCAAGTAAAATACCTCCAAGCAGGCAGTAGCTAAGCACCCCCATTTTAAGGGGATATAAGAAAGAAGGTAAATTTCCCTCGACATTATCATCTATGGATTTTGTTTTCCAAGGAACTTGCTTATTAAAACTGATGTTTATATTACTTAGCTCATTTATTACAAAACAATGAAATCCTTGCATGTTCAACAACATATAATATTCCTTCCCTTCCTAGTCCAGTCCCCTTTTTCTATAAGAAATTGGTCAAAACAATTCACTTTCTCACCAATTGTCCATATTTGTAATGAGCCTCCCATTTTTTGACATCAAGCAAAAATGGAGAGAATCATGATATACATAAAGTGTTGCATGAGGCGTGCATCTAAATACTATATTAACACCACTTTTGCACTAATACCCACATTTGTATTAGCAACTTCTGTAAAACGATTCTCCATCCTAATTGTGCAATACAAGACGTTCCAAGCTAATGAATCCCTTAAGTTCCAATCATGCTTCAATTCAGTGATACCCTCACGCTTTTCTCAAGTGTAATTCCTTCACCCATTTTAGTCATAATATAGCCAAAGGAGAAGACAAATATTAGGCTTACACCTTGACAAAAACCCCTTTTAGGATTAAATTCAATGATAGAGAGGAAATTTTCCCTCACAAAAATTAGAAGATATAGACATATTATTAATAATTCACATTCCCAACTTAGACTAAACATAAACAAAATCCATAGGTAACCATGAGACCTCAATATACATAGTCATAATTGTCGTAACCATCTTTAAAAAGAAATCCTCTCCTTCAACTTCCTCATGACTTATAACATTTCACTTATAATCAACATTCAACCTAGGATCTATCTATTTGCAAAGAAAGCTGACAATTTGTCCCAAATAAATTAATACTTTTCTGACACTCTATATGTGCAAAACCACATGAAAATTTTGTTTGGAATCACAAATCATGGTAGGAATTTCCACCTTAGGCATCAAAATGATGAACAAGATAATGATACTTTTCAAAGAGACATTTCCTTCATTTTATTCATTAAGAAAACCCAAAATAAACAACAAAGTTGCCAACGTTAGCCCTCAACCTATGAAATTAGATATGGATAATCTATCTTGCATAGCAAATTGTCTGGCCTATATTCTTCAACTTAGTCAACCAAATTCATATCCTATAATATTTCACTTCGTGAGATTAGATAGATCCATAGCCATTAACCTACAACTCAATTGTGATGAAGTTTAGATGATTCAGTTGAGGTAAGGAAGATAAAGCAACTATGTGATAATGCCAAATTTGTCCTAATTTAGTGCAATGTAAGGATTCAATTGAAATGCCTCTTATTTCTCTGTCCAAGAACTATACTATTTTAGTGGTAGCTTTTTGCTCAACCTTTTTAATATTTGCTCTTTCTTGTTATTGTCCCACCTTGTGTGGGCATTCTTATCAAGCAACTTTACAGCAACCATAAGTTTTATCTCATTACCCAACCTCATGTCAGCTATGGTTTCTTGAACTCTACTAATCCAATCCTTTGCCACCATAGAATCACTAGTACCCAAGAAAGTCTCACAACCAAATTGTCTAGCTTCCTTGATCAACTTGGATAGCTCAATGGTGGGACGGGTAGTTGATGCAAAGAGGAGGTACCGATGTTAAGGGAGGTTTGTTGTGGTGGTAGGTGTTTGGTGGAAGAGGAGTTGGCATTTGAGCTTGGATTTGGGTTTGGGATTAAGTGTCATATTTGTTCCACCATTCCATACACTGTTGAAATGTGGTAAGCGGAGGTGGAGGAACCTTAGACAGAGCAATCGAAGGTACAGGTGCACGAGAAGCAGAAGCACAAGAAGATAAAGTAGCCTCGTGCTCAGAAGGAGGAATCTCAATCAAAGTCCTTGTTTTCTGATAGGTAGCCATTATATTCAAAAAAACAAAGAAACTAATCTTAACTCACTAAATCGGGTAAACTAATAATACACTCATACCTAAATGTGACTCCATTTCCTAGGACCTATAGAAGGCTTTTTGAATCTTCCCAAAACATTTAGAAACATATAAACCTTTTAAAACATTTGAAAATATTTAAAAAATATTTGGACACATTTAAAAGATATTTGCAAACATTTTAAAAACACAAAAACATTAGTTCTGATATCAATATAATTGTCATGTTCTGACCCATAAGTCCAGGCACGTGATAGATGTCGTGCTACCTAAAACACATTGAACCCCACTCCATGTTCCAAGGTATTGCAAAACATTTTGAAATTCCAATCATTTCCAAATGAGAGCCATTTATCAATAGGTCAACATGACCTTTTATTTCAAATCCAAAAAACCAAGGGCCAGCCTAGCCCTCCAAATCTAGTTTCTAAATTATCACAAACTATTTTATAAACCAACCAAAAAGTTCCTACTCAAGGGATTCATATCAAAATTTCATCAAAAACAATTCCCAAATAATTTTAAAGAAAGAAAAGGAGGTCCTTAATTCAAGAATATAAAACCATGTTCAAATCCCAAAACAGTTACAAAGTTTACTTTCATTTGGATCCACTAATACCTAAAACCAAAAGAAGACTAGCATCTGAAGGAGTCTAACAAAAATAAGCTTCTATGAAATCCGACACTTGGTGACTACAAGCCTTAGTTAGGCTTTCTCTATAAAAATAGAAGTAGGAGGGGTGATTATAAAAAATATTGAGTGAGTAATATGCATGTTGTACATAAATAAAAGTTGTGCGGTAGATATATCAAATATACATATTTCAAATCATTGTGGCAATCTCAAGATTATTTAATAATAGGTACATTTTCCAATCAACAGGATTTAATCTCATATGTATCCAGTCATTTCATAGTTTTAAACATGAGGCAACCAAATCGTTGTTCCCAACAAAAATCTACCATGACCTACTATGGGACCTCCAAGGGTTTTATTAATTTTAGTTTGCAAATGCCTCACTTCTTGGCATTGGTTATAGTGTTTCGTTGGTGATGCAATCAACTATCTCACACCCTTGGCAGCGTGTTATTTGACCATGAATGTACTATCGCGTTTTGCTACATCCCATGGTTTATTAATCCCAATATGTCACCCCATCGAATCGCTCCGTGAAGAAAAATGACTAGTTATCCTTTGGGGTACAGGCTCTTCCCCTAGTAACCATTCCATGCACCATTTCACAAAGGCTAATAAATCCATTCTGTGTGCCATCAATTTAGAAATTGATCATTAGTAGTCAACATCACATTGTATTCAATATTAATAAATCAACGTGATGCATTTGCTCATTCAAAACATATAGGATGAATAGGTGTTTCAAATTCAATTTTTGGGATAATCCACCCATGCTAAAGCATATAAACTCAAGTTTAAAAAAAAAATCATTTTGAAAATTCAGTAAATTTTTTTTTTCTTATTTGAGTGCAAGTATGCAACCATTCACAGTGTTAGAGAGGGTAGTCACCTCCAAACTTCTCTACAACAAAAGTCCTACCTCGTTCAGTTCTGTTTAACCCCTAAGAGACATCATCAATTAACTAAAATCATTGATTTCTATTAATCCAAATCAATCCATAAACCTTTATATTCAAAACCTAACCTTTTTTCTTTCATTTATGGAATCTTAAAATCCTCCAAATCCAAGTGAACAATAGTTAAGCAAACTAAAGCATGAGGTAAAAAAATATAATACCTTGATTTCATCTCCAAAAGAATCCATGTCGTTTGTGTTACACCAAACCCTTCGATTTTCCCTTTTTGTGCCAACCCTAGATCCTTACACTCTTCCAAAATCAAAACTAAAATCTAACTTTCAGGAGTTGGATGGATAATTTAAAACCTTTGATCTTGAGTTTTGGTGGTGGATTGATTGGGTTTGGGAGATGAGAGGAGAATAGTCTAGAAAGAGAGATAAAATTTAGGTTTCATGAGTTCTGAAATCTTACTTCTCCTTTTATCCTCAAACTCATTTTTAATATTTGCTTACTGGCCCTCATATCCTTTTAAATTTCATAAGTACTATCTATGTCCTTTTTGGGTTATTAGAAGCTCAACCTTATAAGTTTGAGTATTCAAAATAGTGTTTTGTTGAGAAAATGTGTTCGGTGACGAGCAAGCAAAGTGGGAATGAAAATGCAATTTATTGAAAATTAAATTAGACATATTACAAATATGGAATATTCAAAATATGGGATATAATATAAATTGTATATAAAATAATTAAAGTGTTTGAGTGGCTTGATGGTGGAAAACTTTGTGGAGAACTTAGAAGGCTAAAGTTCAAATCTTCTTAAATACAAGTGTGCAAGTGTTCCACCGAGAGCATATCCATGGTGTTTTCAAAGCAACCGAGGGTAGTAGTTGGTGCTGGGAGAATTTCACAATAACAATAAATATACCGAGAGGTAGGTATTCTATAGTTGCAAGTTACCAAGAGACTATATGCTCTATAATGTGCTGACAAGTATGTGGAAAAATGTACCATCAACTTCTCATTTACAAAAATAGTAGACATTTACCGAGAGGTAAATATGTATCGAGAGATTACAGTATACTGAGAGGTATATGACAATCACTAATAGGTAAGGTTCAAATATCCACCGAGAGGAAAAGTAGGTAGAGTGAAATGTATCAAGAGGTGTTTACTATGAGGTAATACACCGAGAGACAAGTGGAAGACTGACAGGCAGCTCTCACCGAGAGATGATGGAATGTACAAAGAGATAGTCAACGTTGAATAGGAAGTCAACATTGGAAGAGACAAAAACAGTCCATAAGCTCTACCAAGCAAATAAACTTCTCATCGAGAAGTCAAATTCCTCTAAGGAGACAAATACTGATGAGAACTCAAGATCTACCGAGCACTAAATGCTCTAGTAATTGAACACTAAAAATTCAAAAGCCTATCAACTGAGAGCCTGAGGAAACTCCTCTACAACCCAAAGGACAAAATCTACATCTATATCTAAATTAATTGTTCTCTCACGTTTTCACAATATATATATATATATATAAACAAAAATTTAAAGAGTCCATTTAGAGTCTACATCAAAATCTGCACTTGTCCGGTGCTACAGACGGTTCAATACCAATTTAAAGGTAAGGTTCAAACATTTTACACCAACCCTAAATTGGACCATGAACCATCCAAAACTATAGGTTTAATTGTTCAAATGTATCTTAAAGCTTGAAAAGACAAAATCACTGGTTCAACCCTTAAATCCTTCCAAATTGAAATATAACTTCTTTCTTTTTATATTCATACTTTGAACTTAAAAAAAAAATAGCCTTTCTAAAAGCTTTTACATTTTTAGTATTCCAACAAAGAAAAAAATATATTTCTCTATCTAAAAAAACCTGTTCAGGCCCTAAACCAGATCTTTAAGAGTGGGCTGGCTCAGGGTTCAACAAACCAACCCTTAATTGCAAGGTCCTAAACCATATAGATAATTCAAGAGCAAGATCATATATTTTGTGACCTTGAACTGGTTGGTTCAGGCTCATGGCAAGATTTGGGTGAAACTTGATTGAGGTGAATTTTCTCCATTGATACATGCCTTGTCTGTTTACATGGAGTTTTGGAGCCAAGAATGTTCCAAAACTTGTATTCTACAAAAAGCAACCGGAGGGTGCTGTGGAGAATATTTTGACATTCAAGTCAGAAAGGACAGGTTTTGAATATGGTTAACAGAAAAAGAAGAGTCTTTGCTTTAAGGTAGAGTGTGTTTCTTTGTGTTGAGTTCCAAAGAACTTACTAGCACTATGGTTGACCTTCTACTTATATATCTGCCCTTTGTAGAAGGTGCCTTAGGGTTTCGGGAGCTTCCTAACCCTAGTTTCCTTCGAGAGAGATTGAGAATAATCCCCAAAATCATGGGGGTCATTGTTTGAAATTTCATGGATATGAGTCGCTTTTGGTGTTTGAGGAAGATCTTTAAACATGGGGACTTCCTTCTTTAGTCAGTGGCTTATTAAGGTAAGTCTTCGTATTTCGGGGATTATTTAGAGAATAACAAAAATTCTTATACTCATAAGGAAAGTTTGAATTTGTTTGAAGATTCTTTTCTTTTGCAAATTATCCTCGTACTTACCTCCTCGTTTGTTTAACTTACAGATCTAAGGCTGTCTTACCGAAGAGTAAAGTGGCCGAGGGATAGGGGTACCGAGGAAAGAAATGACCAATCGAATGCCCCTGGTTATGGGGGCCCAATGGGTGAAGTCTGTTTCGATTGGTTTCTGGGTCATTTAATGGGCCTTATATCGGGTATCATTATTTGTCCCTCACTCTTAATTGGGGTTTTATGAAAAACGACACATAAGAGTGGAATGAGGATCGATAGGGTTTGGTAAACGAAGCGCTTTGTTGAGTGAAATAGGGGCAAAGGTGGTGCATTTAATGTGGGTTGTGTCTTTTCAATTTTTTCTAATCTTTTCTTATACACTTTCTCTTCGTCTTAGGTTTGGTAGTTGTGTTACTTGTTATGAAAAGAGGGATTTCTAGGGTTTTTGATTTTATATTCATTGATCATGGCTCAAGGTTCTAAGCTACAAAAGTATTGGAGGATTAGAGAGATCAGTAGTATAATATCATAGAGGGAACTGGAATCTGTAGAGAAAAGCATGAATCTAGAGGAAATTTCAGTTGAGGTTACCCCTAAATTTAAAAAAGCTAATGAGTTGCGTATCGGTTGTGTTCCCTTGTATTGGAAATACGTTAGGTATTGGTTAAGGGTTTCCTACTTGGGGCCTCTATCTACTGTCCTGAGAGAGTAGAGCATATCTCTTACTTTTCTTATCCCTAGCGCCTAGTCGATGGTGCTAGCGGTCGCAAGTTTTTAAGTTTTTATCGCTTGAGATTTGATTTTGCCATTTTGTCCTCGATTTTTCATCTGAGGAAATGCAGAGATAAAGGCTGCATGAATGGATGGTATTATGTACAGACCCACCGTCAGTCGAGATGGAAGTTTTTCTATAAGGAGACTTTGGATAAAGCTTGGAGGAGTAATTTTTTCTTTGTAGAGTATTTAGATAGCAAGTCATTACCATTCTTGCCAATACCAGATGCAGAGCCTCTCATTATGTCAAGGGCTCCCTCGTCCCCTTGTCATTCGAGCTTCATTAAATGTATTAATAACTTTTGTTGGACATCTGGTAAGACAGTATGGGTGGATGGCTTAGTAGAAGATGAAATGCTCAAACTAGCAGGACTTTTGTTGGATGAGACGGTGAGGATTGGAAGGTCCCTTATGCAGGAAAAGAGGTCAAAGGATCTAGCCATGTTGTCGATTTTGCCAAAGCGGATGACTTGAATCGGGTAAACACCTTGAGGGCTATGAGGGCATAGACTAAGGCCACCCAAGCCAAGAAGAACGATGAAGGGAGTGCGTCCGAAGGTGGACTCCCAAGTTCTCTAACCCTTAAGAGAAGAAAATTTGTTTGGATACCAAGTAATGTCGAGAGCGAGGGTGTTGAATCAAGTTCAGAAGCGGCAGTAGCACCGAATTTTGAGGATTCTGTTATTATTCTAGACCTGAAAGATTTTGAGTGATGAGATCCTCGCAAGAGGACTCAAAAAGAGGAGGAGGAAAATGAGGGATCAAGTGATAAGCATCCAATTGCAGAGCTCATTACTCGAGAAAAAAGAGTAGGCTACTAGGTCCTACGACGAATGCCGAGTAGGCTTCTACTACCGGAGGTATTCGAGAAGTGTAAGTCTTTGCTACGGAATTGTAAATTACCAGAGTTGTTAATGAGGCACACGCCACTGAGAGGTTTCCTAAGGGGTCCCCTTTGACTATCGAGGGTGTCACTTTGTTGCTTGATCCTTCATCGATGTAAGGACCTGGCTCATCTAGCACCTTCCCAAAAAACTTGTACGTTAGGAAAGGTAAGGGAAAGTTCCAGACCAGATGGTTCCCCTTCCTCCTATCTGGTTTGGTCATTTGACCAATCAAAACAAATTAAATGAGAGAGGTACTACTTCAGTGAGTTGTCGTAATAATTAATTCTGTTATGTGGATTTTGCAAAGGCAAGGAGGCTTGTGAATAGATTAGACTTCCACCAACAGAGTCCAAGTTGAATCGCCAGTCAGTGGAGTAGGGAGATAAATCTGTTATCGCTCTTTGGATTCAGGTATTTGTTCTATAATGGATTTTCTTTGAAACACTTCTATTCTTGGTGGATTAACTTTCCCTTATTTTTCTGACCCTCCTTTTTGATAGGCTATTGCTATGGCGGAGTACTAGAGGATAAGAAAAGACCAGTTGATCGGCCATTTATAGGGCTTATTGGACAATATCGGAGTAGAGGTGGCTCGTCTTTGGGCAGACGGGGAGAGAGAGAGAGAGACTAAAGAGAAACAGGCAGTTTCTATTGCTCTCAGTGAGAAGGAAAGGTTCATAAAGATGTTAGAAATTGACCTCAAATATTCATATGAGGTAACTGATGCTACCCTCAGAGAAGGCGAGTAGTTGAGGAACCGCCTTACTGAAAGTGAGGTAAGCTACTCGGCCGCCAAGGAGCTAGCTCGGGAATGGGAGAAGGCTCTGGCGAAGTTAACTGAAGCTTATGAGCAAGAACACCAGGAGCTCATTGGGAGGCTGCAATGAGTAGGAGGAAACTATCTATCATTTGAGAGGTGGTTCTGTAGATGGGTGGACGTTTGTAGCTCTACCGCCATGGGTATCGACCTGGTTGGGCATCCTAGTGGTGGCCTATCCATTGGGGATACACCTATTTCTATCCTTCAGGCCATCTTTGACAAGTTCCGGTGGAGGCCTCGGCTTCCCCCTTCTCCTTGATGTATCTTTGTTTTCTATGTTTTCTTTCTTCTTGTTCCTGGTACTTTCCTTGTGATAATCGGCAATAATATTAGCCCACAAGTTTTGTATCTTCGAACGTCCTAGCTGTCATTTTTTTTAGGCATCGTTGCTATTGTCTGAATTTCCTTTAACCGCATAGCAATTAAACACTCTGTTAGGATGAGGCATTGCAGTAATAGCAACGGTGTGTTTCGAGATCCCTAGTATGATGCGATAGGCGTTAGGCACTGGCACGATCCCTAATGATGCTTAAGTGTTTCATGTCTACAATGGCTTCATAGACCAGGTCTAAAGGCATTGCGTATTGATAAAATTTAGCATATTGGATGTTGTGCCAAGAGTACTCAGAGGGGTTGCATTTTAGGAAAATTTTGGGTATCGGGCATTGTGCCGAGGGTACTCAGAGGCATTGCGCCTTAGGAGAATTTAGCATACCGAGCCTTACGTCAAGAGTACTCGGAGGTGTTGTGCCTTAAGAGAATTTAGAATATCGAGCGTTGTGCCGAGGGTATTCGGAAGTGTTGTGCCTTAGGAGAATTTAGCGTACTAGGCATTGAACCAAGAACACTCGAAGGCATTGCGCCTTAAGAAAATTTAACATACCAGGCGTTACGTCGAGGGTACTCGGAGGTGCTTTGCCTTAGGAGAATTTATCGTACCATACGTTACACAAAGGGCACTCGGAGACATTGCGCTTTAGGAGAATTTAACGTACCGAGCATTATACCGAGAGTACTCAGAGGCATTGCACCCTAGGAGAATTTAATGTGGCGGGTGTTGTGCAGAGAGTACTTAGAGGCGTTGCGCCTTAGGAGATTTAGCATACCAAGTGTTGCATCGAGGGTACTCGGAGGCATTGCACCTTAGGAGAATTTAGTGTATCGGGCATTGCATCGAGGATATTCGGAGGCGTTGCACCTTAGGAGAATTTAGCATACTAGGCATTGTGCTGAGGGTACTCAAAAGTGTTGTACCTTTGGAAAATTTAGCGTATCGGGTATTGTGCCGAGGGCACTCATCGCGAGGGTTCTGCGATAGCTGATGGTACATAATACAAGTTAGTTTACTTAATCAATATAGGCGACTATATAGGAAATCAGAATATTATTATTATTGAAGCACGGGAGATAGAGAACAAAATAAGAAAAAAAGAATATGAAAATTCTTTGTAAGCCAAATAGTGCCATTAACAAAATAGTGGGAATCACGAAGTTGACTGAGCGAGTGGAGTGGCGGAGTCTTGGTTGCAAATTATTGTTCCAATGCCAAGCTACGTTCTAAACTTGATTTTCATGTGTTGCTTTCTTGGAAGCACCTCTAAAGCATTCAGGCCAAGCCTACCTAAGATTACGTTGTATGGAGAGGAAAACTTCACTACGTTGAAGGCGGTAATGGCGGTAGCATTATTTGGCAGTGTCCCCAATATGATCGATATGGAGATAACCCCTCTGGGTATAGCCATTCATTGGAGAGCTATTTAACATGTCCACCGCGAGGCTATAGGTTTAAGCGATCGAAACCCATTTATGTGAAAGCGTTCCAATACAAGAGGTTGCAGCTTACTCCTTGGTTGACAAAAACTCTTTTAACTGTAAATTGACCAATAGTGACTATGATAGTCAAGGGGTTATCGCGTTCTAATCGAACCCCCACAAGGTCCTCATTATCAAACCCTATCATGGGCCTTTTAGGCACTTTGCCTTTTCTGACACGAGTTGAAAGAATCTCGTTGGAAGAGGGTTGCTTGTTCAATTGGAAGATTGGGGCGAGGAGTGCAATCCAACATGGTGTCATGGCTGGGCCATCTTTAGATGAAAGAATTACAAGGGGTGATTCCTTGACTCTATATATAGGACAACCCTGTTAGCTTGGTCTGCTGTAACCTTCGGGTCGCAATATTCATGTGTCGTGTCTCCCCATTTCTCTTCTTGTGGTGCTGGGCAAGGGTTATTGTCATGGTCACCATGGATGAACTTTTGAAGCTTACCATCATGAACCAACATCCTTAGTTCTTCCTTCAGCTTTTGGCATTCATTAGTCCAATGATCGTAATCTTGATAGAAATGACAATATCCGGTCCTATTTTTTTTGTCATTGTCACCTAAGGGGCGTCTGGGCCATCGTATATAAGGCTTATCTCTTATATGCAGTAGGATCTGGCTAGGAGTTTTGTTCAGTGGGGTGTAGTGGTTGAACTTGTGATGAGGTGGTTGGGTTGACCGGCCTTTCTTCGGAGAGGGTGGTCAAGAAGGATGGTTGTGTTCATTCTTACTTGGTTTAAACTGATGCATGTCAAAGGCTTCCACTTCTTCGACCGCTACATATTTTTCAGCTCTTAAATAGAATTCTTGTATGGTACTTGGTAGGTTCTTAGTAATTGAGGTCTTCATGTCTAAGGTTCTCAACCCTATTAACAAGACTACTAAGCCTATGAAATGATCCAAATCTGAAACCTTTATCATTTCCACCTTAAACTTCTCTAAGAAATCTTTCAACGATTCATCCCCCCTTGTTGTAGCAAGTGGAGGGAAGTGGACTTCCTCTTGGCTCCTCAGCTGATTGTAAAATGAGTTTCAAACTGTTCCCTCAGTTGAGAGAAGCTCCTGATCCCAAATGGTGGCAAAGAATTGAACCATGTTAGTGTATTGCCCTTGAATATTGTGGGGGAAATGCTTGCACATGACTGTATCAGACATATCTCTTAAGACCATTATGGTCATAAAGTGTACTGCATGATCTTGGGGCTCAGTCATCCCATCATATCTATCCATAGAAGGAATGTCATGTTATGTGGCATGGGCTCAACGGAAATCTTTGAGTTGAAGGGTGATGTGTAGGTCTCATGGTTGTTGGTTTCATCTGGTTTGACATTATTGCGCCTAAACTCAGCAACCACGAGATCTTCCACTTGCTTTCTCAAACCCTCAGGGTCATGTTGAGATGTCACCGAGGGTTCTCAATCTTCTTGAGGAATGAGTATATTTTGGCATGAGTACTTTAACCTCTGGGGAGAGGGCGAGCCACTTGGCCGACAGGCACGACTAAGATCCTCCTACTATCTACTCATATCTTGCAATCTTGAAACTAGTCTTTCTATTTTCGAACGAGGAAGCTTGTTAGGGGGAGCCGAGGCAGTTGCTTGACTTGGCTAGGTTGGCTGTTGGGCTATATGGGATCGAATTTGTGCTATGGTTGGTTCTTTGAGATTGACAGGGACTAATGGTTGGACAGAATTTATAGGAGTAGCGAGGCGTCCTTCTACAATGGATGTAGCTTCGGAAGATGTCCTCTTTCCTCTTGGGGGCATGGTCTTCTGAAGTGGATGAAACGCGAAATGTAATCTTCTTTGGTTAGTTTTTTCACGGTTGCTACCAATCTGATGGAGGTGGGTTTTTTCCACAAATACCTACCCTGTCTATCTGCACGGGAGTTCTAGAGCCGAGGATGTTCTGAAAGTTGTATCCTACAAAAAGTCGCCAGAGGGTGCTTTGGTGGAGAAGACTCCGATCTCAAGTCAAAAAAAGCGGATTTTGAATATGATAAACAAGCAAAGAAGAGTCCCTTCTTCGGGGTAATAGTGTATACTTCTTTGTATCGAGTTCCAGAGAACTTACCTGCGCTATGATTGACCTTCTGCTTATATGTCTGCCCTTCATAGAAGGTGCCTTAGGGTTTTGGGAGCTTCCTAATCCTAGTTTCCTTTGAGAGAGATTGAGAAGAATCCCCGAAATCACAGGGGTTATTGTTTGAAATTTTATGGAGATGTGCTGCTTTTGGTATTTGAGGAAGATCCGTAAACATGGGGACTTCCATCTCTAGTCAGTATGCCTATTAAGATAAGTCTCTGTATTTTGGGGATTGCTTAGAAAACATCGAAAATTTTTATTCTCATAAGAAAAGTTTGAATTTGTTTGAAGATTCTTTTCCTTTGCAAATTACCCTTAGTTGTACTTATCTCTTTGATTGTTTAGCTCATAGATCTAAGGCTATCTTACCAATGAGTAGAATGGCCGAGGGATGGGGGTAATGAGGAAAGTGATAATCGAGGAGGTATAAGTAATCTTGAGTGAATGCCCCTGGTTATGGAGGCCCAAAGCGTGAAGTCTGGTTTGATTGGTTTTTGGGTCGTTTAATGGGTCTTAGGTTGGGTATCATCAAAACTATTTCTCCATTGGTGAGTAAACAATAATTTCTGTATGTGTGGGGCTGATCCAAATAAAATTCACCTTACTATGCTTCACCATTTGCTATAGCCACCTCTTCCTTTGCCCCAACCCTTTGTAAAACGAGATTTTGCATTTGGATCATTGTTTTGATTGGCATTTTGACCATCGTGCCCTCTTCCACCTCCGTATCTGTGATCACATCCACAACCTCTACCTCACAATATTCATCTTTGCTTAGAAAGCTTGCTTGATAGGCTCTTTGGCTCTCTTCTTGATATTCATTTTATGAACTTGTAGTTTGTTGGTTAACTCAAACTTTTATAGTCTGGATGGAACTACCAGATCAAGAGACTAAAAAAAAACAGTCTTCTCATCTACTCGATTATCTTTCACCATAACTTTTTCCAAGTTCATTAACAATTGAAAGAACTCTAAGAATATAAGCAAAGATTGCTTCAAAATCTTTCATTTACAAAGATTCAAACTCTACTCAAAGAGCTTGAAGTCGAACTTTCCTCCCCTTGTTAATGACAGTAAGGGCAATTTCCAAGGAATTTCATAACTGTTATGCAAGTTGGCTTGTGTGATTTTCTCATAAATAATGTCATCCATACTAAGTTAAATGAACGGAAAAACCCTATGATCTTTCACTTTGGCCTCTTTTGCAACCTTCTTTATGGCTTGGCTAGCATTGGCTAAAATTTTGGATTCCACCTACTCTTTTTCTGTTGCTAATTCCCATCTTGACTACGAAGAAAATCCTTTAGTTGGAAATTCTTTCACATATCTTGTGTGATCTCTGGTAACGCAAAAGGTCGAACAGTTGCTGCTATTGAATTAGGCTCAGATATTAGTGTGTTGTGTGGTAGACACTATAGAAGGATATATAATTTGAAGATTTTTTTTTGGTACGATGTTTGGCCAACACCCGATATCTAGAGTTTCGTTCCGATTAATTCGGATTGAACTACTATCTGGTCTTTAAAAGGGAGAGATCTTTCAATGGCATTTTTTCCGTGTGCAAGGAGACTTGAACCCGAGTGCTTAATTAAGTGACGAGGTGCCTTTTCTATCATGCCAACAAACCATTGGTATATAATTTGAAGATGAAGACATGGAGAGAAGAGTACTTTTCTTTTATCTTTGTCCAATCACACATCTATGAAACTCGCTATCTTTTTCTCTTGAATACACGTAGTGTTCTCCTCTTGCCAAATAGGAGAGAACATCTCATAAATGTGCAAGTATAAGGAGTGGTCTAGAAACTCCAAATTTAATAATCTCTTCAAATTACTAAAATTGATCATCTAAGGACTAGATTCTTGAATATCTAGGAAATATACATCCATTTGCGTAATGTGATACACGCACACGAATTAATATACTTTAAACCAGCCCTCCAAGAACTGAGATTATCATTTTTAAAAGTGGCTTTGGCACCTGAAAGTAGTATATCTTTAGATTTTTTCTCAGCACTTCTAATTTTTGCACATGCGGCCGAGTTAGGGACATGACTATCTATGCCAGCTCGGGTCATAGTGAGTGGAACCATTTGTGGGAAGTCCCCTTCTATGGTGGCATAAAGATTGGTTTCTTGCTTGGGATTCTAACACCATGGCTTCCGGTTTCTAATTTGAGATTTCACCAACTACAAAATTGAATAGATAGATACAATTTATTTGATGTTGGATTTGAGGTCCCCAGTTCACTTTGGAGAGATGTTTGGCTGAGGAAAGAATGGATAGAATTTCGAGTAATTTTGAAGTGGAGATTGGACTTTGGGAAGATGGAGGTCATATACCTACAGAGGCGGACCTAGGTTATTTCAGGTTGGGGAATTGCACCACCTACATTTTCTAAAATTCAATTAGTATTTATTACCTATATTAATTTAGCAGGCACTTAAATATTGCACCCCTAGCCATGTTTGTTGCTTAAATAAGTATCTTATAAATTTTTTATACCTCTTACCTCTGGGTCCTAAGTCTGCCACTATATACCTAGCTCAACTAAAGTAGAAACTTCGACCCAATCCTAGTCCATATGGATGGAGTCTTTAACAAATGGAAAGAAACTCTCTTCCTTCAAATGGCAAAATAGCTCTAAGGTAGTATATCCTGGGATTTCATAGGAGACACTGGTTCAATAAGTGAAATCTGACTGCTAATTACATCTCTTAACTTGCAGATGTGACGAGGGGTTAGAACCACTCAAAAAAACACGATTTTAGTAACAAAATTTAGCGATAAAAAAATTTCGTTACTATTTAGCAATGAATTTAGTGACAAAAAATGAAATCGTCACTAATTAACGGCAAAATTTGTGACGAAAAAATTTTCATGACAAAATTAGCAACAAATTTGATATTCGTGAATAAATCCGTGGGTATTTAGCCATGAATTAATTTTGGTCGTTAAATTCATGGCTAATCTACCACGAATTAATTTTCGTAGTTAAATTCGTGGCTAATTAGCGACCAAAGTAAATTTCGTGGTTAAATTTTGTCACGAATTATGTTGTTCATTGCTAAATTTAGGATAAAACTATATTGGTGGCTAAATCTGTCATTAATTAGCCACAAAACAATTTCATGACTAAAGTTATTGCTAAGTTGTGACGAAAATATATTCGTCACTAAATTTAGCGACGGACATCCGGATTTGTGACTAAAGTCGTCACTAATTAGCCACAAAAAATATTTGCCACTAAATTCGTTGCTAATTTTTTTATTATACTTAAATATTCATGGCTAAATTCGTTCTACACTCTATTATGAAATATTTTCAACCGTGTCTCTTTTCTCGACCATTTCTGAGTAAAAAAATTGAGTTGAATATATAGCAAATGTTATAATTCTGATTGAATTGACAAATTTCGACAATAAATAATTCAAAAATACAATAATAGAATTTTTGACAATCAAATACTAATATATACAGTATTAGAATTTTAGTTATATAAGAATATATTTTATCTTTGTACTAAATACAAAAGTACAGTGGGTATCGAACAATTCTTTTAAAAATTAGATAAACAAAGCTGTATTTATTGAAAATATTATCAATCATAATTTTTAAAAAAAAAATTACAAATTTTGTTATAAATTTCTTAAAACTACTTTTGCATTGTTTATTTTATCACAAATAGCTTATTTATTTTTAAATTCGTTAAAAATGGTGAATAAAAATAATTTTTCGTAGCAAATTTCGTCACAAACATAGCGACGAAAATACAAATTCGTCGCTAATTTAGTGACGAAAATAATTATCTGTCGCTAATTTAGTGACGAAATTTAGAATTCGTCACTAAATTTAGTGACAGACTATTATATCTGTCGCTACTTAGCGACGGATTATTTTTTCATCTATAAATTTAGTTACGGATTGCTTTTTTGTTGCTAAATTTAGCAACGGACACCTGAATTTGAGATTAAAATCGTCGCTAATTAGCCACAAAAAAATATTCGTCACTTAATTCGTCGTTAATTTTTTTATTGTACTTAGATATTCGTGGTTAATTTCATGACTAACTTCTTTCTACACTCTATTATAAAACTTTTTCAATCGTGTCTCTCTTCTTGACCTTTTCTGTGTAAGAAAATCAAGTTAAATATATAGCAAATGTTATAATTTTCACTAAATTGACAAATTTCGATAATAAATAATTCAGGAGTATAATAATAGAATTTTCGAAAATCAAATACTAATACATAGAGTAGTAAAATTTTAATTATATAAGCATATATTTTATCTTTGTACTAAATACAAGAGTATAGTGGGTATCGAACAATTCTTTTAAAGAAGATTAGGTAAAGAATGTTGTATTTATTGAAGATATTATCAATCATATTCTTAAAAAAAATTACAACTTTTATTATAAATTTCCAAAACCTACTTTTGCATTGTTTATTTTATCGCAAATAGCTTATTTATTATTAAATTTGTTAAAAATGGTGACAAAAAATAATTTTTCGTCGCAAGTTTCGTCGCTAAACGAATTAGCGACGAATTTTTTTAAAATTTTTGCCTCTAAATCCGTGTTTTTTTTGTAGTGAACTCTAATGTGTTTGGAGTTCTGAATTCAGTTTTCCTGCGTGAACTGGAAGAAAAGTTGGAAAGGCAGTTGGAGACTTGCTTCTTCCGGAGGAGTTAACTTGGTTCTACAAAAATCCAGGCCTGAGTGGAATGCTGGTGGAGATTGAATATGAAGTATTATCATTTGAAAATGGGGGCGAGGAGAAAGAAAAGTAATATTATTGCTCTTCGTAACCAAGCAAGGGATAGGGTTCTACATTAGAGAATAATTGCCATAAGGTGATTAATAAATCTTTTTTTTCTTTATCTTCAAACAGGAATTGCATCGACGTCCCCATACACACAGGCCCAAAAATGTTGTAAGATAGTCTAGTCGGGTTGGGTTGGTTGGGTTTGGGCATGAAGACGGAAGAAGAATTTCAAGTTATTAGGGCTAATGGGGCCGTTAGACCTAATTATGACGTGAAATTAATCAATAGTTATATGGTCAATTTTTTAGGAATGGCCTTCTGGAAAAGATGAGGTTTTAATCTTTAATTGAAACTGATAAAAAATTTTATATAAAAAATTATTAATTTCGTAATAATCATAGTTTATTTTGTAAAAGGTGGTAGAACCTTCTTACTTCCGTCATTATAATTCGGATTGGTTGCATTTTCTTGTAAAAAAAAGGTTTATTTTGTAAAAAAAATTATTTGTACCCTGCAATATTTCATACAATTTTTTTCTTAAAAATATTATAAATAAAATAAAATAAAATAAATTGAGGGATTGTGCGCACAATTTTAAGTTTTTGAGATACCTTCCCCCACAACATTCGCTTCCTTTACAAACATAAATAGAAGAAAACAAGATGGATGCAACATTAATTTTTTTCCCTCATTCTTTTAATAATCAGAAAGATAACATCTGAATTCAAAACTTTTATTGCAAGAAAAGATTTCGAATCATTTGAACGATCATATGAGACAAATTCTGGATTTACTTATTAAGTATATTGTCTAGAATATCTTATTCACTTTGCTCTAGGGAGAGAGATAAGTTTCAAACCAAGAATATCCCAAATAAGAAATTTGAGGCATTAGGGTAACTATTTTGGATCAACAAAATTCCCATATTATCTAATTCAATACAAAACAATAATTGAAAAGAAAAGTCTCCCCAACATATCGTTGTGTTTTTTTTCTTTATTTTTTTTTCATTTTTTTGGCTCATTTAATTTAAAGATGACAAAGGATTTCAATATGAATGCTCTCTCTGTTTCTAAGGAGACAACATAATAGTCACAGCCCCTCTCTAAGCCAATGATCCCGAATTCAAATATTGATAAAATCAAAAAATAAATAAATATTCAACTCTAGGAAGAAGATAAATGTTTAATCTACCGTAGAATGTCTTGGAGAAAATTTGGGGGGTCTATTGGTTAAAGGCCTCAATAAATTATAAACTTGAGAAAAGTAATGGATAATCATGTGTAAATGGAGTACAGCAAAATTTGTTCTTAATAAATATTACCTTAATTTTTTTTTTTAAAAAATAAATTAGAGTATAATTAGTCTCTCTTGCAACAAAATCATAGGAACGATTGAGTATTTTCAATTCGATTGCATCTTTTCCCGTAAATTAATATTTCTTAAATATATATTTTTTTAATAAATCATTGATATCCGGTAATTTCGTTAATCTTGATTAAATTTAATTCGAGACAAATTGAGTTTTTAAAAGATAAAACTCTTTTGAGTATAATTTTTTTATACATAAAATTTAAATTTAAAATCTTATTTAAAGAAATCAGTGTCGGTCATTGGGTAATCGGTGCATATAGTTTTAGTTTCTCTTAATATTTCTTACCAATTTTACTCTTTTAATTTAAAAATTAATATTTTATTAAATATAGAAATTGGGCATCAAGAATCAAAGAATTATGATCCTTATGAAAATTTATATTTCACTTCTCAGATTTCATATTTTTATTAAAATTTATTATTATTGGAAATATTATAAAATAAATATAATAAAATAAAAATAAACTAAATTAAGGTTGAAATAAGTTAATATTTTCATGACAAATTAATTGCGAGCATGAAATTCGGGCAGTGTCAGATAATGAAGATTCCTTCCTGACTTCTTATGCCACAAGTCAAAGTGGGAAAACAAGTGGATCCCCGAGCTCGAGATGTGATGAAACGATAGAATCTCTCCATATCTCCAGTTACCTCAAGATTATTAATAATGTTGTTTCATGTCTCTCTTTCTCTCCGTCTCTGTCTCTCTCTCTCAAGATTATTAATAGTGTTGACTTTCATCTCTCTCTCTCTCCCACCTTAATTATGCAAATTACTATACAAGGACGAGAGGATGAGGAAAAATTTATGGCGGGCGAGTAAGACTGCACCGTTGACGTGGGGATGCGAGCTTGCCATTATTGAACAGCATACTGCTTGAATATAGGCTATGTCAGGTGCACATCGTGAAGAAAATAATACTTCAAATTTATTAATAGAAAATTGATAAACTTTTTGACCAAAAACTCGTGAATTTAGAAATTTTAATATAAATAAGCACGCAAATTATAAATTTAGATTTAATTGTAAGGATAATTTATCTATTAAATATCTTGTAAATACGCATTAATTATTTAGCAGACAATATTTATAACTTAAATAAAATACTATAAGGATTTTTATTATCATATTAATATATTATTTAGATGTCTAACTATATTTTTAAATCTTCTCTTAGTACATATTTCGATTGACTAGGTTTTTTTAACTTTTAATTTATAAATTATCTAAATCTATAATAAAACTAATAAAAGATTATTTTTAAATAATTTTTAAGTGATAAAAACTAATTTATCTATTAAAATGATAAAAAATATATATAATTATTTATTTGGAGGAAAAATTTATTGGAGCTGGGCGCTGGCCTTGCTCTGAAGCGAAGGCGGTGGGTGGTACATGTGATGTGTACAGATGAGAAAATGCACAAGAAAAAATATTATATGGGCAGAATTTATTCAATGTAAATTATTACGAGAATAGCTTTGATATTTTAAAAATAATTCTGTATAATATAGTTTTTTACTTTTTGAAATAATAACTATAATGTTAAGTTAATAATTAAATTAATTATAATTCTTACTTTTAACTTATTTTAAATAATTTAAATTACTTGTAATTCAAATTAAATACAATTTCACTTTTAACCTTTTTATTTAAGATTTGGTATAAACAAGTTATAAATTAAACTAAACATATTCTAATCAAAGGTAGTTCTTATGCATATAAACTTTTCAACAATAATATTTCCATTTACAAAACATTTTAATATATTAAATTAATTAATATTTATATAAAAATATTTATATATTTTTCATATTTAATTATAATTTATTTTTATGTTATTTGTCAGGTTATTAATAATTATGTATTTGATTAATTTAGATTCTTATTATAAAAAAAATAATTATTCTATTATTTTAATAAGATAATTAATATTTATATTAAAATTTTTATATTTTTTATATTTTTATAAAGTATTTTTTTTTTTTTTTTTTGGTATAGTTTGATTCGACGTGCAAGCTAGGGTGATGGCCGTAAAGAAGTTCAATTAATGAGTTAATTTATCAACCATCACTTTCTTTGTTTTCTTCTGCCTCTTAAATGCAGGATAAGTCAACAACTACCTTTTCAATCTTACATGAAGATAAGTTTGTAGATAAGTTGTAATAATTGTCCAAAGCAGAAGAAGAGACCACGTGCCAAGAAACCTGCACTTGGAAATTGATGCCTTAGGAAAATTCTACCATTGTCATGGATGTTGAAATCCCTTATCTTTGCGAGTGTTCGCTATACGAGTGAATTCATTTTCAATCTAAATCAAATTTAATTTATTTGATTTAAAAAATAAAATTGAATGAATAATTTTACTCGATTAAAAATTTAAATAAATAATTTAGGTATAAAAATAAAAATTTTTATTCAAAACCCGCTTAATACCCAAATAACATATTATCACATAACATATTATATCCAATTAGATTAAAATCTAAATTATTTAACCCAAATCATTAAAGAAAATTTTTATATTATGTGGTTATTCAGGTAAATTAAATTCAAATAACCCAAACCGAATCATCCAAATTTAATTCGAGTAAATTGGATCAGATTTTATTTTATTTAGTTCGATTTTTAATTAGATTGAACACCACTAAAAATTTAAATAATCCAAACTGAATAACTCAAAAAACTATTAACATGCCCGAATGAATACCCCTACTTACCCCATGCTCCCCTTATAACCGACGAAATGGAAAATAGCACAAAACCCTCTGCAAATGGTTTGAGGTTTTCTTTTTTTAAATATTTATTTAAAATTATATTTTGATTAATTTTATTTAATATTTAGGAAATCTTATCTAGGAGATGACTTTTCTAACATAATTTTTTTAATTCTTAAATTTTAAATCTAAAACTTATTTAAAAAATTTAATATTTTATCTAACTAAACTAACTATTCATTAATAAGTCACAATACCTCTATATTTCAATCCAAACAAAACCAGCACCTAAAGAAAAATGAAATTAGTGGGTGTTATTCTCCCATTTATGTCATTTTTTTATTCATCGATATAATAAAATAATTAATAACTATTAGAGAGTAATTCAATCACCACCGTCTATACAAATATAAATGTCTACAAGAATGATAGAAAGTCCCTCATTATATATATAAATATATATATCTCTAACTCTTTTTTATATTAGTTATTACACGTTATAGATAACTATCTTCCTTATTTTTTTATATCTTGTTCTTTCTAATATCATATCCATATATCTATATAGAATGCAACCCAAGTTTGAACAATTAAAAGGAGTAGATTTCAATGGTTTGACACTTAGCAATTAGTGTTACGATACAAGTATTGTAGAAGTGAGGTTAAAAGATAAATTACACTGTCAAGTTAGAGGATTGTATTAACATATGAATATTTTATTTTTCTATTAATCCTAATAATTTTATTTTAAATTTTTATTATAACAGGATATCAAGTGATTTAATTGCATTAACATATATAGATTGGCCAAACCAGATCATTTAGGGTTCAAGGAATCGCAGACAAGGCTTTTAGGTCTCAAGTTTTAATCTTGACTACAATAGTTCCCTTATAATGATCATGCAGACCGAATTCACAAAGGGTCTAACTATGATAACTCATAATAGTTGTGATGAGGTATTTACATCCAATTTAAGATTTCATTTTTTTTCAAAATTTCAAAAATCAAGGAACTTTAACTCTCGATTAAGAATATCTTGCATACTCATAATCTCCGCAAACTAGATCTAGTGTAGGATGATCATGAGAAGCGGTCCAAGTAAATTTCCTTCCTCCTCCAAACCGTGCATACTGAATGAAAATCTAACAACTTCCAAACAATCTCATCTTTCGATGACCATTACGAGAATGGTTGCCTCCGATAGTAGATCGAATATGATTTGGTACCAAATGACAGGAGGGGAAAGCTCTGATCGGATTTGTTAAAATGGAAACTCTAAAACTTTGGAAGGGGAATCCACACACAAGATATCGAAACTAGGGTTGAGAGGAAACTCTCAAAATATTATTAATCAAATTATCTGTATTACAATGAAAAGATAAAAATGCTTAAAGGGATATAAATCAAAATTATAATCAAGTTAAAAAACCCTAATACAATCTTTTAAAATAGTAAATTAAACTAGAGTTAGAAATAAGACCTCTAAATTATGGGATTTCAGTGAACACATGGGTTTCTGAAACCCATTTCCAAAATTTTTTATTTGAAATCCAATTCCAACTTTTTCTATCAAATCCCAAAATCTATAGTTATCTTGAATTTAATATTGGTACATGAATAAGCCTCTCTTTCGGTCGATTTATAAGACTTTATAAGGTTTTGCACTTTCGTAAATTTATAAAACTTTTTCATTTGTAAAAGCGACATCACAAATATTTGTGTTTCATAAAAGTAATGATGGGTAGGGACTAATCTTTTGAATGTTAAGCAATAAATTACAAATCATGAAGGAAAAAAGCGTAGTAAAAACAATTTTTTTTTTTGGGTGCATTGTAAAAACAAAATTTTGAGAGAGAGAGAGAGAGAGAGAAAGGTGATTTACCCATGTAATTAGTAGAATACTTAATAATAATTTTTACCTGTTCTTCTACGTAGAGGCGAAGTGGCGCTTGGCTTGTTTCTCCACGGCCCTTGGCCTGCTTCTAATCTCTTTTCACCTCTCTCTTACACAAACTTTACTCTTTCTTTTTTTTTTAATCAATTGGTATTTAAAATTATAATTTAATTAATTCAATTTGAATTATTATCAGACAATTTATAAAAGAGTTCTATTAATATAATTTTATTTTATTTTTAAAATTTAAATATCTAAATTTTAATTAAAAAATTTAATACTATTTCTACGGCACAACTAACTTTCTGTTGATACAATCTTTACTCCTTTTACGTCACAAATCCATTTTCAAAAATTTCATTCACTTTGATGTGATTCTTGACCTCGAGTACTTGTCCTACGTTTGCCCTCCTAACGATAAAGTACTGGTTTAAGCCGCCCATAAACACCACTAGTAACTTGGTTTAGAATCAAATAATCAAACTTTATTGTCCATAACATTCATCCGAAGATACCGCAAGGTCTTCGATAAACATGAAAATAACTAACTTTGAGCATACAACATTCACTATCAGAAAATATGATTTTTTTGTCACTGATATCCAAATTTCTGTCGTTGAAAGTATCAACGACGGAAAATCAACGATGGAAAATCAGCGACAAATTTTTCCGTTACTGAAAGTCATCTCGCTAATTTTAGCAAAAAATTAACGACGAATTTTTTAATGACGGAATTTTTCCGTCGCTAATTACTGACGGATTAGCGACGAATTTTTTAACGACGAAAAATTCCGTTGCTAAATCCGTCGCTAATTTTATTTAAGAATTTTCAAATTATCGACAGATTAGCGACGGAAAATTTCTGTTGCAAATCCGTCGGTGAAGTTAGGTAAAGTTAGTAAGACCAAACCCAAATATCGGAAGCTGGACGTCCGACCCACCCGCCCGACCCGCTTCCACCACCATCTGGAGCCCGGCCTGCCCGCCTGCCTGCCCGCGCGTAAATGTGCTGAAAATGTTCTGAAAATATGCTCTCCTCAAGTTCGAATCCGGGTGTGAGAGAGAGAACTTGAGAGCTTTAACTATCATGTCACCATTACATTTGTGTTATTGGTTTATTTGTTTTCTATTTCTATACTTTATTTGTAACTCTCAATATTAAAAATATAATACTCTTATTTAATAAAAATATAAAATTTTATTTAATAAAAATATAAAATTATATTTAATAAACAAAAAATTATATCTAATAAAAATACAAAATTATATTTAATAAAAATAAAAATTATATTTAATAAAAAAATAAAATTATATTTAATAAAAATAAAAATTATATTTAATAAAAACACATAATTATATTCAATAAAAATACAAAATTATATTTAATAAAAAAAATTATATTTAATAAAAATACAAAATTATATTGAATAAAAACAAAAAAATTATATTTAATAAAAAAAATAAAATTATATTTAATAAAAATACAAAATTATATTTAATAAAAAAATAAAATTATATTTAATAAAAATAAAAATTATATAAAATTATATTTAATAAAAACAAAAAATTATATTTAATAAAAATACAAAATTATATTTAATAGAAATAAAAAGTTATATTTAATAAAAAATAAAATTATATTTAATAAAAATACAAAATTATATTTAATAAAAATAGAAATTATATTTAATAAAAAATAAAAATATATTTAATAAAAAAACAAAATTATATTTATTAAAAATAAAAAGTTATATTTAATAAAAAATAAAATTATATTTAATAAAAATAGAAATTATATTTAATAAAAAATAAAAATATATTTAATAAAAATACAAAATTATATTTAATAAAAATACAAAATTATATTTAATAAAAACCAAAAATTATATTCAATTAAAAAGAAATTCGGACCTATTAACGACGGATTTTTTTCGTCGCTAATCCATTTCTAATTAGTCTGAATTTTTTTTTTCAACGACGGATTAGCGACGGAATTTTTTCCGATGGAATTTTTCTGTCGATAATTCTGTCACTAATAGGTCTGAATTTTTTTTTGTTTCAGCGACAGATTAGTGACGGAATTTTTTTTGACGGAATTTTCCGTCACTAATTCCGAAGTTAATTTTTTCGTCGCTGTTCCGTCATAATTTTGTTATTAATTAGCGACGGATAACTATCCGTCGCTAATTTCTGTCGCTGAAGTCGTATTTTCTAGTAGTGATTAAATATTATAATTTGTGAAATCTTATCCTCAAACTCAAATAGATAGTCTAGTGATCACAACCTTATTCTCTTAATATGAAAATATCAAGTTTAAATTTCTATGTAACAAAAAAAAAATAATTTGTGAAATCATATTACACAGAATTTTTTAATAAAATTTGGTGTGACCGCCCATCAAAGCAACTTGTTAATGATCCTGAAAATTGTATGATCATGGAAAAAAATCTTCCATCTTTTTTTTTTTTTTTTTAATTCATAAGTTCAAGTGACGACTCTTTCACAGATTATCTTCCCAATTTTTTTATTCTCTTGAGAATAAGAAAGGATCCTAATACTTATACTACCATAAACTTAGAATTATTTCATACTGATGGAACATACATATAAACGTGTGTATTCGATTTGCCTCTATAATTGACGTATTTAATATTGGAAGACTTTTCTTGGGGTGAAGACTTTTCTTGGAACATACATAGAAAAGCACTATATAGACTGAGCTCTTGTGATGCTTTTCCTCAATCAGACTCGAGCAATCACTTGTACGGTTCGAATTTGGCTCTTGCATCATCAGCATTTTTGCCTTGTTTTCATTCATCCCCGGTTTTCTTCATCATGGATTATTCTTTATGTTATTTGTTCGGTACAGTTTTCATATCTCTTTTTGTACCATTTATGTTGTATCTAATTCCCTGGAAGAAGCACACATCAACGTATGAGGGTGTGCCCCGCGGAAAGATGGGGTGGCCAATTGTTGGGGAGACACTTGAGTTTGTGTCCCTTGGCAAACAAGGGAAGCCAGATAAATTCATGCAGGATAGAATGCAAAAATACTCTAATCAAGTATTCAGGACCTCATTATTGATGGAAAAAATGGTGGTACTTTGCGGCCCATCAGGTAATAAGTTTTTATTCTCAAATGAAGATAAGTTGGTCACGGGCTGGTGGCCTAGTACTGTCACAAAAATATTCAAATCAGCCCCTGCAGGAAAGAAAGAAACCAAACAGTTAAGAGGGGCCTTGCCCGAGTTTCTAAAAATGGAACCTCTTAAAAAGTACATACCTATTATGGACTCTGTTGCCAAACAACACTTAAAGGAAAATTGGTGCAACAAAAGAGAAGTAATTGTCTTTGAAGAAACAAAAAATTTTACCTTTGAGTTGGCTTGTAGGCTATTTTTGAGCATCCAAGATCCTGAGTTTGTGGCAACCATAGCCAAACACTTCAACTTCATCTCTGGAGGATTCTTGGCTGTGCCCATAGATCTTCCGGGCACAAATTTAAATAAAGCTATTAAAGCCGTGGAGACACTCCAAACATTCATCTTGCCAATTATCAAGAAAAGAAGAATGAAGCTTATGAATAAAGGAGAATCAGTAATTAGAGACATTTTATCACACATGATTATTATGGCTGATGGTGCAGGCATGTTTGCCAATGACCTTGATATCGCCACCAAACTCATAGGCCTACTTGTGGGAGGCCATGATAGTTCAAGCTCTACTATCACTTCAGTCATCAAATTTCTTGCAGAGTATCCACATGTTTATGACCAGGTTTTCAAAGGTAATATTTCCTTTTCTCTCAAAATAGTTTGTTTCCATCGAAGAGCTTTACACTAATTGTAAGCATTTAATCTATACACTGAAACTTTTATGAGATCTTACAAATTTTAGTGGGAAAAAGTTATTATACACGATTTTAATTTATACATTTTTTTTCTGGATTTTATGTTATGATGGTTCCTAAAGACCTTCACAAAAACTTTAATTAACTGACAAAAAGAAGTTGAATTAGCGACCATTTTTAGAATATGCTAACATGGTAATAATGATTTTAGCTTTAAATTAAAAGAAAGAGAGAGCTACAATTTTGCGACCTCACATATGAAATTTTTTCTGATGATCTCTTCTATCTTTTTTTTTTTTTTTTTTTATTAATGAAAGTTTAAGTTGAGAAATGCATTTTGATTTTCCATCATTTCTAATCTTTGGCATTTTATATAGAACAACGGGAGATTGCAAATTCCAAGGGAGAAGGGGAGCCGCTGAATTGGGAGGACATACAGAAGATGAAGTATTCATGGAATGTTATTTGTGAAGCAATGAGGCTTAGACCACCCGTTGCTGGAACCTTCAGAGAAGCTATAACCGATTTTTGTTATGCTGGCTTTAGAATTCCCAAGGGATGGAAGGTACTTATCAATCAACTATATATTATATTATAAGTACCATTAGTAATAATGTTCTCATGGGTATGTTTTGTAGTAAATTATTCTCTCAAGGAGATGAAAAATTGATTTTTTAAAAAGATAACTTTTAAAAAATTAGCTTTTCCATTCTCTAAAGTGAAAGGTATTTTCTCATAAAGTAATATTTGGCACCCAAACATAGAAAATGGAGATAATATTTTTCAAGAAATTATTTTTCAAAACACAAAGAGACTGTCCGAATTTATTACACTGACCGGTAAAAATATTTTAATTTCAGATACATTGGAACGTGTACACAACACATAAAGATCCTAAATATTTTCCAGATCCAGATAAATTCGATCCTTCAAGATTTGAAAAAGATGGTTTAAGACCTTTTACTTTTGTACCATTTGGAGGTGGCCCTCGAATGTGCCCTGGTCGGGAGTATGCACGGTTAGTGATACTTGTTTTCCTTCACAATGTTGTGAACAAGTTTAGTTGGGAAAAATTAGTTCCTAATGAGACGACAATATCCCTTGCAATTCCCACCCCAAGTGAAGGCTTCCCAATTGGCCTCAAACCCCATGAGAATGCTATGGTTCACGAAGTCTAGGGATGCTTGTATTGGCACACCTTTAGAAGGCCTTGAGGGCCCCGTGGCCCCCCAAAAGTTTGAAAACTTGTGTCTATTCCCACATAAAATCATATTTTGCTTTCAAGTTACTCATTCGACAAAATATATACAATATGACCTCTCCAAATGTAATTCGCATTTGCTAATGCCATCGTTTACAAGTAAAAGTTGTACTGTAATATGTTACTATTTCAACATTTGCAATCCAATTCTCTTTTTGAATACTCAATAGTCTGAGCAGAAAGGTTGATAATGAATGGTTAATCCGTAACCTGTTGAAGAATAATATGAATGCTTCTTGCGAATGGAATCTTCCTAGTTCAGACCCAGATGGCCAATTGCAACATTTTGTCTCTTCATCCCATTTTTAATTCTTTTTATATTTCCAGTTAAATATAAATAATTCTAATATTGAAGAAAATCTAAATTGTAGATCCCTAAATGGACATTGTTAACGTAATACCTTAATCGTTTAAAAACATAAGTTGATCCGTACGTAGTGGTGACATGATTCTCAAAATATAAAGATATTGCGATTTCTTATTACAAATTTAACAACAAAAAGAATGAAAATAAGATCATACTTGGCGGGTGACAAGACCCTTATCTTATTGGTCTTACACTTTTTGAATAATATTTTTAAATATGATATTGTGACTTAAACTTTTTAACCCAAATTTTTAATAAATTGGGAAACTAATTAACTAAAATTATAAAAGTGAAAATTTTTAAATCCACTATTAATTTTCTATAAAAAAATACAAATTCTTTTGCAATTCAAGTTTTGTCAGACAAATATAAGTAACCTCTCTCTCTCTCTCTCATTGAAGTTTTGTCTTCATAAATTTAATGTTTGGCAATTGAATTTGGCGTTATACTTAATGGGTCAATGAGACTATTAGAGAAAAATTGTTATTCACTTTCGGGGATTGTGTGGCCTAATATTGAATACTGACCCATCAAAAATTTTCTTTTCTAGAATGCGAGTTTGTTGTGTGTTGATGTGAAGTTTTCGTTCATGAAATTGTTCCTTTTTGCAATTAGTAGAGTTGAAGGTGAAATTTTCCAATTTAGTTGATGAGAAATTTGAGATTGATAGTGCAAATCCCTCTCTCTCCTTTGTTTATGTAAGAATTATAAAAATTATAAAAATATATATATCTATAAAAATTTAAATATGAGATTTTAACAAAAACACTTTAACAAGAGTTTCTTACAACTCATGTATTCCTATAAAGGCTCTCTCTCCCTCTTTCTCTTTATTGGTTTATTAGACGGTCTTCAAATATCGCTATAATAGGTCTCAGGTATGACGCAAGTGAGACGACCTCAATTTTGAAAATCTCTCGAAGGTTGTTAACACGTAATGTACGAGAGGTTTTATTCAGTGACAAAAGTTAATAATAAGGATTTAAAAATACTAAAATTTTATATTAAATGTTTTATTTCAAGTATTAATAGTGATAAAAATGATATTAGGAGAGTTTCTTTGAATGAGAGTCTAAACGTGACTCGACTTAAATTAATCAAAGTAAAATTCTGAATACTAGACGGTGGAATAAGTCTAAAATAATAAAAAAATAACAAAAGGATTTCATGGCAATAGTACAATTAAGTCTTTTGAGGTATAGATCACCAGAGTAGACTAGTCTTGAAGTCGTTGGTTCTTGTGTGGGAAGATCACATGGAGAAAAGTTATGGAAGAGAGGCTGTTGGCATTCATCAATGACCCCCCACTCCAGCTATTCTGTTTTAGCAGCAAATATTAAATATACTTTCGTAAAAATAAGACATAAATATAGAATATCAAATTTATGAACATTTTAAAAAAATTTGGCATTTATACATTTTAATTAAATGTAATTTTAAGTTATATTTAAAAGTTGACATAAAAAAATATATATTATAAACTCAACTTTGTTTTCGTTTACACGTATTCACATGTACAGTAATTTATTTATTTATTTTGGACAGCATACGTTTTGAATTTTTATACACAAAATTTATACATATAAAAGCTCAACTGACAACTCATAAATAGACATTTTTTGGCAAACTTTTCATTCTTTTTTCTTTTTATGACAATGTTCGATAATAAATAAGATTATAAAAATTTTTCATCATAAATATGCGTACATCTATTCTCATAACACTCTGATACATACCCATTAATTAAGTTTTCAGATCCGAGACTTATGTATGAAGGTCAAATTTGACTCGAACTGAATTAAACTTTCCTCGTCTCTTGGGTATCTTTGCCTTTCTTCATTCATCCCTAGTTTTCTTCACGACGGGTTACTTTTTATGTTATTTGTTATTTACAGTTTTCATATCTCCTTTTGTACCATTGATGCATTATGTATTTGCCTGGCAGAAGCACAAAGACTACGAGGGTGTGCCCTGTGGAAAGATGGGAGGGCCGATTGTTGGAGAGACACTTGAGTTTGTGTCCCCTGGCAAACAAGGCAACACCGAAAAATTCATGCAGGATAGAATGAAAAACTATTGTAGCCAAGTATTTAAAACCTCTTTGTTAATAGAGAAAATGGTAGTGCTTTGTGGCCCCTCAGGTAATAAGGTTTTATTCTCAAATGAAAACAAATTGGTCACCAGTTGGTGGCCTGGTAATGTTACAAAAATATTCAAATCCCCACAAGGAAATGGGGAAGAGAGTAAACAATTAAGAGGGGTCTTGCACGAGTTTCTGAAAATTGAACCTCTTAAAAAGTACATACGAATCATGGACGACAAGGCAAAACAACACCTAAAAGAGAATTGGTGTCACAAAAGACAAGTATCATGGACGACGAGTAGTAGCCTTTGAAGAAGCAAAAAGTTATACCTTAGATTTGTCTTGCAGGCTACTCTTGAGCATTGAAGAACCCGAGTTTGTAGCCACCATAGCCAAGCACTTTGTTGGTAAAATGTGCCCATGAGGGGCTTTTCCACACGTAAATTTAATTCAAATTAAATTTTTGAATTTGGGACTTCCACTGCCCAATAATCTCTTAAAAAGCACTCAATTGGGGATTAATTTCCTGAAGGTGAGTAAGAGAGGTTTGAGACGCAATTGAACATTGGGCAATTAAGGATTGCCAAGTGATCTATTGAGAGATATGTGAAAAACATATTAGAGAGATCAAAAAATTTCAAGTAAGAAATTTTTCCGTCATTGTGATTCACCGGGTCTTGGATTGAGGTATCGTTTTGTTGGATTTAATTGAGGCTCTCATGCACAGCGGAGAAGCATATAAATAATTTTTGGAAAAATAAGTGGATTGGATATAGGGTTAAATACCTCAATATGTAAAGTCTCCAAAAATCGATAGAATCGTGTGACAAATCTCTCAATCGAATCTCGTAGTAGGGATAGTGATCACAAGATTAATTGAATCACCATCATAGCTCACGACGTCTCAACTCTCAATCCGGTGATCGTAACGGTGGGAGAAATTTTCTTACGCGAAAATTTCTCATTCCCTCATTTTATTCTCACTTTAGAGAATTTGTTTTTCTCTCAAGCCATTCTTCAAAACCCTAGAATGGCTTCTACACTCAAAGAACCATGGAGAGAGTTAGTCTCCTTTTCTTAGTGCAATTCTCTTAATTGTTGAGAGAATAAAGAGATTAGGTTTAATGGGGGTAAGTGGGAGTTACCCCACTAACCCTACTTAATTATCTAAAATGCCTCTTATGGGCATTCTAAACCAACATCTCCCACTTGCACGTCAGGGCATTTTATGTTCGTCATAAGATCATAACTCATGTGATTTTTCACATCACCTTACTAGACTTTCATACAAAATTGAGCGTTGTGCGATCGGTGAGTACACCTGCAAACAAAAACCTCTCGATACATCTACTACGATGATCGAGAAGCCATTGTAAAAGAACTCGTTGAACCCCATATCCAAGACTAATTATATACGTCTAACTACTTTCCTCATTGAAAGTAATCCCCAATAAACGCTCGACTATGTATCCACTATTATGTTTACATTCCAACATGGACAGACATTATAGGCTAGTCGGTGAATACAACACAATGATGTAATGTCAATTGGTCTTCCTTTTTTCAAACTCGAATCCATCAATCTCAACTCAGTTGCTTTCCTAAACCTATCTCTCAGATCTCAATTTATCTTTTGAGCCATCGATAAACAGACTAAAATAGCAAATATTGAATCAAGATCTGAAGAGACAGTCGAAAGTAATAAGGGTACAAGAGTTTCCACCTAATGGATCTCGAGTCTCATACTGTGGGAACGGGGATCTAAATCATATAAATGTCTCAAACAATGTTCCCACTATCCCTGGTCGTCTTATCATACGCGGTATGAAATGCGTGCCACAGTGTTATTCCCCAATCTCTTAAAAGGACATATGTCATATTTCTCAATACTATACAGGTATGAGACTTAGTCTACACATAAGACTTTACTCAAAAATCTCAGAGATAGTGTCTCAGAGACAATATCACTAGTCGTAGGTGATATCTGAGATTTCAAACCTCCCTACCTATAGGCAACATGGATGTTGGTACGTCCATGTCGGTTATATCGCATATGATCTCATCCTGAATACGTATCAGAGCAAATTCTGTTCTAGTAGGGCCACTCTCAGAGCCTCTTACAACTAGAAATCGCCTTATCTCCGCTCACTCAGAGCTGGAGGTGGTCATTCGTGTGAGAGAGCCGACCACGTCTGCCTGACAATTCATTTATCACAATAAATCACAAAATATATGACAATTATAATTTCTAAAAGAACAAAAATATAGGCTACTCTTGAGCATTGAAGAACCCAAGTTTGTAGCCACCATAGCCAAGCACTTTTATTGGTAAAATATGCCCATGAGGGGTTTTTCCACACGTTAATTTGATTCAAATTAAAATTTGAATTTGGGACTTCCACTACCCAATAATGCCTTAAAAAGCACTCAATTAGGGATTAATTTCTTTAAGGTGAGTAAGAGAGGCTTGAGACACAATTGAACATTGGGCAATTAAGGATTGCCATGTGATCTATTGAGAGATATGTGAAAAACACATTAGAGAGATCAAAAAATTTCGAGTAGGAAAGTTTTCCGTCATTGCGATTCACCAGATCATGGGTTGAGGTATCGTGTTGTTGGATTTAGTAGATGTTATCATGCGCAGCGGAAGCATACAAATAATTTTCAGAAAAATAAAAGTGGATTGGGTATAGGGTTAAATACCTTAATATGTAGAGTTTCCAAAAATCGATCGAATCATGTGGCAAATTTCTCAATCGGATCTCATGGCCGGATGGTGATCACAAGGTTAATCGAATCACCACCGCAATTCTACGATACCTCAACCCTCAATCCAGTGATCGTAACGATGGGAGAAATTTTCCTATACGAAAATTTCTCATTCCCTCATTTTATTCTCACTTTAGAGAATTTGTTTTTCTCTCAAGCCATTCTTCAAAACCCTAGAATGGCTTCTACACTCAAAGAACCATGGAGAGTGTTAGTCTCCTTCCCTTAGTGTAATTCTCTTAATTGTTGATAGAATAAAGGAGATTGGGTTTAATGTGGGTAAGTGGGAGTTACCCCACTAACCCTACTTAATTGTCTAAAATGCCCCTCATAGGTATTCTAAACTAAAATCTTCTACTTATATGCGAGGGCATTTTACATTCGTCACAAGATCACAACTCATGCGATCTTTTACATCATCCTACTAAACTTTTATACAAGATTGGGTGTCGTGTAACGGACGAGTATATCAGCAAGCAAAGACCTCTCGATGCACCTATTATGATGATCGAGAAGCCATCGTCAGTATCAAAAATAACTCGTTGCACCCAGATCCAAGATTAATTAAATCCATCGAGCTACTTTCCTTATCGAAAATAATCTCCAATAAACATTCGACTGTGTATCTACTATTTTACTTACATCCCAACATGGACAGACATAATAGGTTAGCCGATAAATACAACCATAGTAATTAAAAGCGAAAAGCACAAAAGAAGCGACAGACCCTCCTGGGGTTTAAGTGCGAAGCGTAAAGCGAAACGGAAACTTTTTCATATAAAGTGCACTTAAAATATAAAATCAAAACAAATATTTGGAAATAAAATAATAGCATATAAAATATATGTCTCATAAAAATAATTTTTATTTTTAATATAAATCTCATTAAACATTTTTTTTCTTTTTGCATGAGCAGCAGCAAAGCAATTGTAAAGAGAACAAGAAAAAAGGAGAAGCAATCAATGCAAAAAAAAAAAAAAGAAAAAGAAAGAGCAACATCAAGAAAAGAGACTAGATTACAGATTACAGAAAAGAAGAGTATCATCAAACAACTGAAAGGAGCAACATCAAAATGCTAGAAGATTAAAGAAAGAAGCTGTAGAATAACACCGCACCTGTATCCAGTAAAGCTATAGAATAATGCTTGTAATAGCGAGTTATACTCCAATTGATATAAAGTGCACTTGATATAAAATCAAAATATATATTTGGATATACGACAATAGCACATGAAATATGTTATAATACTAGAATATCAATATATATAAAAATTAAAACCTTATATGAAAAAGGTACACTAAACATTAGAAAACTTAGTACAAATAAGTTAATTTAAGAGTTGGGAATAAAACTCAAAACAACAACGAATGAAAGATGAAATAAAATGAAAAAAAGAAAGGAAGAAAAAACAATAAAAGATCATGAAGCTCCTAATTAGTCATCGTCTTCGTCTTCCTCTTCCTCTAATTCAATCTTATCATCCTCCTCATCATGAGTTGATCCGTAGTCCTCCAAATCCTCCTCTTCAACATCTAACTCTTTATCTTATATGTAAACCCTACAAGATGAACTTGCAACAACTTTTCCTTTTCCTTTATTTTGTGAGCTTACATTGTCCCTTGCATTCACATAAGGCCTAGATGCATAACGACTTTCTTCAACACCACTAGCTATACCAACTTGACCCCAAGTTAAGCCATCAGGTCCATCTTCCTCATTAACAAGGTCATTTTCTGCATCTAACACCCCGGTCAACCATTCATTACTTTCATCAATGTCATCCAATGTAATAGGGTCTATTCTATCATGTGCTTCATATCGACGCCTCAAAGCCCTATTATACTTGATATACACCAAATCACTAAGGCGTTTTTGGTCCAACCTATTTCTCCTTTTGCTGTGAAGCTGCAGAAATTATAAAATATATAAGTATTAATATCAAATTGTTAACATATTAACTACTAAGAAGTTAACTAATTTACATTTACCCACATATTCAAAGACACTCCAATTATGCTCACAACCAGATGAACTACAAGTCAAACTAAGAATCTTGATGACAAACTTTTAAAGACTTGGTATACTAGCACCAAATGCAGACCACCACTCAGCTATAAAGAATCCAAATGAAAAATTATTAATGCAAATATACCATCAAATTCACAGTAAAATCTATTCATTTTATCTTTTTTGAACTAACCTGGAGCTTTTGTTGTTCTTTGCCTCACGACCATAGGACGACTAAATATGCTTTCTGCTTTCATATAAATCAGTAGCTCCTTACTAATTTTATCTTGTTCTTCAATAGATGATACCAATCTTTCTATGGAAGTATACAAACCATCCATAATTTCACTATTTAACTCGATATCTGGTATTGAATAGAAGAATTCTGGATTTCTAAAATAACTAGCTGCATGTAATGGCCTGTGAAGTTGAGTATCCCATCGTGAATCAATCATCTTCTACACCTCTTCATACTTGTGTTTTTGACCATTAAAAGATTTAGCAATAGTTTCTTTGGCTCTATCCATTGCCTCATAAATATAACCCATTGGAGGCCTTTTTTCTCCATCAACCAGCCTTAAAACTCTCACTAGTGGTCCAAAAATCTTAAGTGCATAAACAACATCATTCCAAAAACCTCCCGATAATATTATCCTGACCACTGCTTTGCCATCTTGGTCCTTTGAATATTTGTTGTTATTCCATTCCTCAGATGTAAACATCTTCCTCAATGCTACCGTCTGAATATGAAACCTTCTCAAAGTCAAGTAGGCAGTTGCAAAACGTGTTTTTGCTGGTCTAACCATTTCCCTTTGATTTGTAAACTTCCTTAGCATATTTAGGATCAAAGTATGGGTGTAAATGAACACATTCACCTGAATTGCTCTTTCAACTGTCCTCTTGAAAATTGGTAACTGAAAAATATCTTTAAACAACAAATCAAGGCAATGGGTAGCACAAGGTGTCCAAAACAAATGCTGACACTTAGCCTCCAACAACCTCCCTATCCAAGAAATAACATCAAAAATTTATATGTATTAGATATAGATATTGTTTAGTCAATTAAACAATGATATGCTAAACAAGATAGAATAATACAAAATTAATAATAAATTCTTCGTACCTACTAAAACATTTTCAGATGCATTGTCTGTGACAACCTGAACTATTTTTCCGGCCCAATTTGTTCAATGTACATCTTAAGTAATTTGTACATTTTTTCTCCTATTTTTGAGTAGTTAGAAGTATCAACAGAATCATAAAACATGCTGCCCCTTGGGCAATTGATCAAGAAATTGATCAAAGTTCTTTGTTTCTTATCTCTCCAACCATCGGCCATCAAACTACATCCATATTTTGCCCAATCTTCTTCATGACTTTTCATCAATGTCTTCGTGTGTTCTAATTCCTTTTTCAAGTAAGTAACTCGAACTTCATGATACGACGGTGGTTTCAAATTAGGACCATGTTGACAAACACTATCAAGAAAAGGCTTGAAACTATCATACCTAACAGCATTGAAAGGGATGCCTGCATCATACATCCACCTAGCAAAATTTCGAACTACCCTTTCGCTCAATTCCTTTTTGCATGCTTCCAAATAGGCTTGATCATTTTTGTTCTTTCCTTTTTCTCCAGCCTTAAAATACAAATGCATTGGACCTATCATCAGAGAACTTTTCTTCATCCTTTTATCAGTTTTATGCGTTTGTAAAGTGCCTGAACTTGGTCCTAATGGACTTGGTCCTAAACCCTTATGTTTACGACTAAAATCAATTGCATCCTCCTCTTCAATCTTTTCAACTTCATCGGCTATGTCATCAAAATGGGGGATTCCATGCATTTGCTCCTTCAGCTTTTTTTTTAGCAACATATTGCATAACTTGTTCCCTTACTTCTTTTGGACACTTTTGACAAGCAGCAACATTTCTATAACCCCCAATTAGATGTTGTTTGTGCCTATAGATCCCTCCTTTGGTAATTTTCGAACAATAAAAGCATCGTATCAAGGTAGTGTCCTTAGTATCGGGAAAAGCCAAACAACCATGCTCCCAGCCTATATCTTTTTTAGTAGAAGTAGTGAAGGAATCAGATGATGACATTTTACCTATAGAACAATACAAATGGAAAAAAAATTCATCTTCAATGAAATCAAGAACTACAGCAAATGCTCCTTTTCCAAATCAACTCCAATGAAATCAAGAACGAACAATTTTGCGATAGTACAATATAAGAATGTGATTTTTAAATATAAGTTGCTGTTACACTGGACACATATGTCTGCGGAGATAACTTTTATAAGGTCTTTTTTGAAGAAGATTATTTGTATTAATTTTAAGCATCATGGACTGTAAGCAATTGTATCATTAAAGAGGTGAATTCAACAACTTTTGAACGAACAAAGTATTAATTTTAAACAACTTCTGTTGCACTGGACACATATGATAGGGAAGGTTCATAATCGTGAAGGAAAGAAATTAAAGAGGTGAATTCAACAACTTCTGTATCATTAAAATTCTGTAAACAATTGAAGTCCTAAGAAGGCAAATGATCCTCTCAACAACTTCTGTAAACAATTAAAATTATGTATCATTAAAATTCCAAAATGAAAGTTGCATGCGTATAAAATACATATGACCAAACTAAAGCAGAAGAACAAAGAAAAAAATTTCAGAAATGACATAGAGGAAAGAAAATTGCAGAACAACAATTGGTGAAAAAAAAAAGGGGTGTCTAGAAAAAAAAAACAGAGGTGCTTGGGACAAAAAAAACAAAGGCGCAGGCGCTTGAAAAAACAGAGTTTAGAAGAAGAGGAAGAATAACCTAGAAGAAAGAGAGAAAGAAAGAAAGGAAGGAAGGAAGGAAGGAAGGAAGAAGAAGAATAATAATAATAAGAAGAGGAGCCGAGAGGGAAGAAAGAAAGAAGAAAAAAGAAAAAAGAAGAAGAAGAAGAGGAAGAGGAGGAGCCGAGAAGGAAGAAAGAAAGAAAAAAAGAAAGAAGAAGAAGAAGAAGAACCCACCTGCTTTGTTTCCACAGTCTGCCTCGTCAGTTAGTCGAGGGATCTTGCTTCGCTTCCAGTTCCACAACTTGCTTCCTCAATTGGCTGAGACATTAGATCTATCTTGCTTCCCAATAGGGCACCCAAATACAAAATTACAATCCAGTGCATGTGTTCCATGAAAAATAGTATAGACCATCTCATCTTCACTATTAAAAACATTCAATGGTTCAAAATATATAAGAGTTATTAAATTAAAAAATAAATAAATAAATAAAAAATATGAAAAAGCCTCGCTTTTTTGTGCTTTGCGCTTTCTGTGTTTTTTTGCACTTTGGCTGTGCTTTTTTATCTATGCTGGGCTTTTTTCGAAAAAAGTTTTAATATGTCACCTCGCTGCGCCTAACACTTAAAGCGCGATTCAGCGCGCTTTTGACTACTATGAATATAACATAATCATATAATATCAATTGGTCTTCCTTTTCCCAAAGTCAAATCTATCAGTTTCAACTCAGCTGATTTCCTAAACCTGTCCCTCAGACCTTAATTCATCTTTCAGGTCATCGGTAAATAGATTAAAGTAACAAATACTGAATCAAGACCTCAAGAGCCAGCCAAAAATAATAAGAGTACAAAAGATCTCATCCAATGGATCTCAGGTCTCACACTATGAGAATGGGGATCTAAATCATATCAATATCTCGAACAATATTCCCACTATCCCTGGTCATCTTATCACACGCGGTATGAAATGCATGCCACAATATTATTCCCCCATCTCTCAAAATGGTATATGTTAGATTTCTCTAACACTGTGCAGGTATGAGACTCAGTTTACACATAAAACTTTACCCATAAATCTCAGAGAGAGTATCTCAGAGATAATATCACTAGTTTCAGGTGATATCTGAGATATCAAACCTAACTACTTATAGGTAACATGGATGTGGGTACATCTATGTCAGTCATATTGCATATGATCTCATCATGAACACGTATCAGGGCGACTTCTGTTCTAGTAGGACCACTCTTAAAACCTCTTATAATTAGAAACCGTTTTATCTCCGCTTACTCAGAACTGGAGGTGGTCACTCAAGTGAGAGAGTCGACTACGCCTGCGTGACAATTCATTTATCACAATAAATCATGAAATATATAACAATTTAAAATAATGCAATAAATAAACTTATGACTCAATCATTCATACATATCATATATGTCAATATACACGTAAACCTAATGATTCCTATATCTCACAAAGGAATCCCCCGCAATGGGTTTAGTGAAGGAATCAGCCACCACGCTGTATACAAATATACTTAATTGTCACTTTTCTCTTCTCGGTAATGTCTCTCATAATGTGGTGTTAGGTATCAATGCATTTGGTCTTACTGTAATACTTAGGGTCTTAAGTGTGGTCAATGGCGGCCTGATTTTCATAATAAATAATCACTGGCCTCTCACTGTCTGCCACAATCCCTAAGTCATCCGAAAATTTCCAGAGCCAAATATTCTCTTGAACTGCAACTGAGCGTGCCACAAGCTCACCCTATATCGTAGATAGAGATATACAAGTCTCTCAAAAAACCTATTGATTTGTGTCTATCTAGACCACCGCCTTAGTCGACGTCTAAATACCCAGCGAGATGCAAATCACTTCTTCTGTAACACAAGGAGAGGTCCGCAATTCCCTCAAAAAATCTCTAAATCCTTTTCACTGCTTTTCAGTGATCCCTTCTAGAATTTGATTGATACCTAATCACCAGATTGACTGCAAAATAAATGTCTGGTCATGTACGTAACACTGCATATATTAGACTACTCACAACATTGGTACAAGGGATTCTACTCATCTCCCTTGTCCTTTCCTGAGTCATAGGGCACATGTCAAGACTTAGATTTTAAACTTTTAGCGACAAGAGTATCTATAGGGGTATAATCATTCTTCTCGAAGTGCTTGAAAGCTCCCTTGATGTTGGACTTCTGTGAAAAAGCCAACACCTATTTCAAGCGATCCCTCTGTATCTTAACTTCGAGAGAGAACTGAGCCTTACCCATGTCCTTCATATCAAGACTCGATAATGTCCACGTCATCATGGTCATCAGATACTCTCTGTTGTTCCCAGTCAACAGAATGTCATTCATACACAATGACATGATCACAAAAGAATCCTGAGAACGTATAAGGTATACACGATGATCTTCCTCATCATCACGAAACCATGAGATATCACCTCCTCGTGAAATCTCAAGTGCCACTGCCTGGATTGGTAATTAAGGTCATATGTCAACTTTTGAAGTCGACAGAGCTTATCATCCTGATCTACAGAATAAAGCTAGACGGTTTTTCCTTGTAAATCTCCTTATCCAAACTCCCACTCGGTAAGGCAGTCTCAACGTCCATCTGGTCTCACTCCAGATCAATGTCATGTCCGTGACAATCATTAAAAGTAAATGGATCGAGATAATCTTGCCTTTAGTCTGAGTGTAACTCTCTGGTTATCAGACTGGCCTTATACCTTTTCACCGATTCGTCGACCTTTCTCTTGATCTTGAGAACCCATTTGTTCTCAACGGGCTTACTACCTTTAGATAAATCAACTAGATCCCAGATCCCATTGATTCTCATCAACTCCTTCTCTCATCCATGGCCTTTAACCAATGATCCTTCACAGAACCATCAAGAGCCTCTAGGACCATTTAAGGTTTTTCGTAATCCTCAAGAGTCACACTAAAAGCCTCTCCCTCAATCGGGAAGCGATGGTTAGGTACGCGTCCTTGACTACTCTTATAAGGAGGGAAAACCTTTTCATCTCTAGATGGATTGCTCCCACTAGGACTGAGATCCGTAATGGATTCTTGGGTCCTACCGTAGGGATCATCTAAGCCACTAGACTCACCCATCTCATAAAAGGTAAAGTCCTGATTGATTTAATCTCTCATAGGGAAATCATTTTTAAGAAACTCGATATCACAAGACTCAATCTCGATGACAGTGTCCTCTATATGCTCACTTAGAATACATTCCTCTTGGATTGTTCTAAATATCTCATAAAGATACACCTCTTTTCTTATAGGCCTAACTTACCGTATAGATGCAAGAAATTATGAATAAACGTGACATAACCCCATAATCTCAAATGGCTAAGGTCAGGCTGCCTCCTTATCCAAAGCTCATATGGGGTACTAACTACGGACTTCAATAGAACACGATTGAGAACGTAGGCTGCAGCCAATAATGCATCTCCCCAATTTTACCCAAAGAGAGATGAGATGCAAAGAGTGTTAGATAGATCTAGGGTTAGAATTTTGTGTAAGAGAAAGAGTGAGAGAAAGTTAAGAAAAGCATGTAATGTCGAAAGAGATGTAGGCTTGAGATAAAAAACCATCGAGGTTGAGAAAGAGAGAATTTAGGGTTCGTGTGTGAGAGGGAGGGAGGGAGGGGGAGAGAAAGAGAGAGAGATTTGGGTATTTGGTTTTAGGTTTCAAATTTTTGAGAGGAAATATGAAGGGTCAACCCTAGATTAAACATAAATTCAATTTCGGGTTGGTTTTGGGTTAGCATGTGAGACAATTTGGATATTGGATTCAATTTTAGGGTTTTATTTTGATTCATGGTCTATCCGGGTCAACTCATGAGAGTTACAAGTTGACTTATTTGTTCCAACAAGTCAACTCACATTGATTGCAGATCGACTTATCTAAGTAAAACCCGACTCTGAAATTAATCAGGTTAACTTGCTGAAGAGCCAAGTCAACTCGGTCATTTTTCAAAAACTTTTTCTGTATTTTAGAATTTCCAAGTCAACGTATCCTTTGAATAAGCCAACTTGCATCTTGAAAGCTTTACTTCATAGGTCGATTTATGCATCCCATTAATTCAATTATTTTACAAAAATCTTTCTGAGCCTTATAATTCACAAGTCGACTTGTTGTATCAATAGATTAACTTGATTAATTTTTAGAATTCAGTTTAGAGCTCTACTAATCACAGGTCAACTTATATATCATATAAGTTGACTTGCTCTTCATTAAAGCACACATACATGGTCGACTAATGCTACACATGAGTCAACTCTCATCACATCAGGTTGACTTACATATCTTATGAGTCGACTTATACATACAATTTTTTTTTTAATTTAGGCTACAGGTTGACTTATCTTGTCTATAAGTCAACTCATTCCTCTAGCAAGTCGATATACCTTATGTCAAAATTCTAAAATTCATCTAAAATTTCACTCACAATTGACCTAAGTGTTTCAAACACACATTTTGTTCAATTTTTTGACATATCAGTTTCGAGAATTTATTCTATCATACTAAATTCTCTACTTAGATTGCAAAATCTCTTTTTATCTAATGGTTTAGTGAAAATATCTACAATTTGCTTTTTAGTTTCAATACATTCTAGAATTATATTCTTTTTAAATAGATGATCTCTAAGGAAATGATGCCTCACCTCAATGTGCTTTATTTTAGAGTGATAGACTGTATTTTTAATTAAATTTATAGCACTAGTGTTATCTATTTAAATTGAAATGCTTTCTAAAACTAAGCCACAATCTTCAAATTGATATTTGATCCATAGAATTTGAGCATAACATTATCCTGTAGCCACATATTCTACTTCTAATGTTAAGGTAGCAATACTATTTTGTTTTCTAGAGGACCATGACACTAGCATACTCCCAAAGAATTTACAAGTGCTACTTGTACTCTTTTTATCTAATTTACAGCATGCAAAATCTACATCCGAGTATCCATATATGTTGAATGATGAGTTCATATCATACCATAATCCTAGATTGCACGTGTGCTTCAAATATCTCAAAATTCTCTTGACTGTGGCTAAAAGTGACTCCTTGGGATTAGATAGGAATCTAGCACATAAGCATATGCTATATAAAATCTCCGGTCTAGATGCAGTCAAGTATAGTAGAAAACCATATACTTCTTTATAGCTTTAGACACACCTCATTCCCTTTCTTATCTTAATCTAGCTTAGCTAAGGTACTCATAGGTGTGGCATACTCTTTAGTCTCACTAGATCCAAATTTCTTAATTGATTCTTTAGTTAATTTGGATTGATTTATAAATATCCTCTTTTGTGTTTATTTTATTTGTAAGCCTAAAAAATAGTTCAATTCGCCCATCATACTCAGCTCAAACTCAGCATGCATAGACTAAGCAAATTCTTGACAAAGTTCCTCATTAGCTGCTATAAATACTATATCATCCACATAGATTTAAACTATTAATATTTTTTTATCTTTTCTCTTAATGAAGAAGGTTGTATCAACGTTTCCTCTTTAATGTCATTTTCAATTAAGAAATTACTAAGTCTTTCATACCAAACTCTTGGAGTTTGTTTTAAACCATATATAGCTTTGGATAATTTGAAAACATGATCTGAGTGTTTTGGATGTTTAAATCCAAGATGCTATTCTACATAGGTTGTTTCATTTATTACACCATTCAACGATGCACTCTTGACATCCATTTGGTATAATTTAAAGTTCATGATACAGACAAAAGCAAGCAATATTTAATAGCTTCTTGTCTAACTAGATTTCACTATAGTCGATACCCTCTTCTTGGCTATACCCTTGAGCCACTAATCTTTTTTTTCCTAGTAATTATGTCATTGGTCTAGGAACTAACTTCTATATTTTATTTTCTCTCAAATTGGTTTAGCTCTTCTTGCATGGCTTGAATCTAATTATCATTACTCAAGGTTTCATCAACAATTTTAGGTTCAATTTAAGAGATAAAGACTACAAATTCACATTGATTTTGTGCTGAGTATCTAGTCCTAACTCTTGCTTCTATATTTCCAAATATATTTTCTACATTAACACTTTTTCTTATAGCAGGGAACTGTACTTCTTGTTCATCATGTAGCTCTACTTTTTTCTCCACTTTTTTTACTCCTTTCTCTGGAATTTCTTCTTTAATTTCTTTATTTTCTATTGATCCTGATCTATTATTTATTCTATTTCTTGAACTTTATTATCAAAACTCCTTTTACTCAAGGGGTCACTCTTATCAAATTGTATATGAATTAACTCTTCAACTATTATTCTTCTCTTGTTGTACACTTATATACCTTACTAGATGTTGAATATTCTAGAAAGATGTCTTCATCACTTTTTACATCAAACTTCCCTATGTTGTTTTTTCCATTATTCAATGCATAACATTTGCAATCAAAGACATCAAAGTACCATATATTTGGCTTCCTACCCTTATATAGCTCATAGAGGAGTTTTCTTAAGGATTGGCGTAATCAATACTCTATTGAGAATCTAACAAGTTGTATTTACAGTTTCTGCCTAAAAGTACTTTGGTAGATTATGCTCACATAGAATAGTCTTAGCTATTTTTTCTAAAATTCTATTTTTCCTTTTTACAGCTCCATTTTGTTATTGTGTCCTAGGTGCAAAGAACTTATGGTCAATTTCATTTTCATCACTAAATTCCTGCAATATCTTATTTTTAAACTCTTTACCATGATCACTTTTAATGCTATTAATTGTGTATTCTTTTTTATTTTAAATTTTCTTACATACTTTAATGAATGCACTATTAGTTTCCTCGTTTTTGGCTAGAAATAGCACCCATGTGTATCTAAAATAATCATCAATGATTACAAAACATAGTGTTTTTCTCCTAGACTTTGTGTCCTAACTACTCCAAATAAGTTAGTGTGTAGCAATTCTAATGGTCTAGTTGTAAACACTATGTTTTTGGATTTAAATGATGATTTAGTATACTTTTCCTTCATGCAAATATCACATAATTTATTCTTTTCATATTTTAACTTTGATATCCCCTTAACTATTTCTTTTCTAACTAGTTTGGATATTAGGTCTATTCTTGCATGTCCTAGTCTCCTATGCCACAACCATGCATCATCATTTCTTAAGACCATTAGGCATGCTTCATCTTATTTACTTATATTGTCTAAGTTGATAACATATATGTTTCCTTGCCTATTACTTTTAAATTTTACTTCTTTACTTAATTTGTTATTACATTGCAACATTTACAATCAGATAAAACAATATATCCCTCATCACATAATTGACCAATATTGAGCAAATTATGTTTTAAACCCTTAACTAGAAGAACATGCTCAACTTGTGTATGTTTTCTATACCAATTATCTTCTCCTTTGAGTTGTCTCTAAAGACCACCTTACCTCCTTTCCTTCTTCTAAGCTGCTGAACTTTGAGAAGTCTCCTGTTATTTACCGAGAGCATTTGCTACCCAGGAACCATGTATTTCCAAGAGTTTTGGCCTTAAGACAAGTCTGCATAATAAAGCAATCAAGTATTGGCCTTTGGTACCCAAATTTTCTTGCATTCAGCATTGTTAGTTTTCAAAGAGGTTCTAGCTAAATCCTTTGGTACCTATTTCATCATAGTTTTCTTAGGTCCCATGTTTCTAAGCTGACATTTATCCATGCTACACCCAAATCCATGGCAATGCGAGCATTTAGTATAAACTGAAGTTCTTTTGGTTTGATTTGTGATAATTTTCTTTCTAAGCTTGCAATGAAATGCATTGTGTCCAACATCATGCAATGGTGACATTCAGTGTTTGGATTTTACTATTTTAAACTAGGGACAATGAAAATGTAGAGCTTATTTTGAGTCATGGTTGGATTAAGTCCTATACCTACCATATCATAGATAGCCCTTTGGGCTCCCAACATCAAATCCAATTCTCTTGCTTTTGAGCAAATTTGTATAGTAAAGAACTTAGTCTTTTATTTCTTTCTTGTTCTTAAGTTAATTTCTCTTCTAAGTTCTCATTATTGTTCTTGCTAGTAATTGGATTTTTACTCCTTGCAATTTGAATCTCAACTTGTAATTCTTTTACTTTATTGTTCTTGTTTTCTAGTTTTATATGCAAACAGTTCTTTTCATGTTCTAAGGCATTGTTTTTCCTTTTATGTTCATAATTTTTAATTTTGGTCTTGTCCTTTCCCCCTTTATTTCACCTATTTGTTTCTTCAAAGCACTATTCTTCTTATTTATTTTCTTAAGCTCTCTAAGAGCTTTCATTAAAGCTTTATGCATTTCATCTATGGATAGCTTATCATCAGAATCAAAAAAAAATAGTTCGAGGAAGATGTTACCTTATTATCCAGATCATCTTCCAAAGCCATGAAGTAGAGATTTGCATATTCTTGTTTATGTTCATCCTCAATAGAGCTATTGTTTTCATCACTCCATGTTGCTATAACTTTCTTCTTTCCCTTTCTTTTCCTTTTTCTAGGTCTTTTTTAGCATCAGACAGTCAACCTTAATATGTCCAGACTTCTTGCATTCATAACAACTTGTCTTCTCTTTTCTTTCTGGCCTTTTAAATTCTTGTCATTCTCTATTTTTCTTCTTCATCATTAATTTCTTAAATTTGTTGGTTAGGAGGGCCATGTCTTCATCATCATCATCATCATCATCACTACTAAAGCTCTCTTTGTCATTTTCAACTTTGAGAGCTATTGATTTTCTTCTTTCTGCATTCCCAGTTCCCTTTGAATTCATCTTCATTTTGTGGGTTGTAAGAGATCCCACAAGTTGGTACATTGTGATAGTTTCCAAATGTTCTGATTCTTCAATCGCCATCACTTTGGCTTCCCATGACTTTGGCATGCATCGAAGTATAATGTCCACCATATCTTTTTGACTGATTCCTTTGCCTAGCAACCTCAACTCATTTGCGATGGTGTTGAATCTTGTGATCATATCTCTTATAGTCTAACCATCCTTCATTTGGAATGCTTTATATTCATGTTTAAGAATTCTTATCTTATTCTTCCTTACTTGGTTTGTGCCTTCACAGATAGTTTCAAGTCTCTACCAGATCTCCTTTGTTGTTATGCTCGACGATATTCTATTGCATTCGTTGAGACTAAGGGCCAAGTGCAACAAGTAGACTGTCTTGCAATTGGCTCTATAGGCCTTCTTTTCATCTAAGGTCATGTTCTTCATTTTCACCAAAAAGCTGAACTCCATCAACTTCTTCTGTAGGAAACTCTATTCATGCTTCTATGATTTCCTAAGCAGCCTCATCTTGAGCAATCATGAAATTTCTCATTCTTTGCTTCTAATAGCTATAGTTGTTGCCATTGAAGAAGGGTACTCTATTAGTTGAGCAAATTTCAAATGGAACACTACCTCTAGTTAGTGCCATTTTCTGATCTTTGCTTTCGAGGTTATTGAACCCTTTCCAAATGACCTGCTCTGATATCACTTGTAGACACTAAATGTGATAACCTAGAAGGGGTTGAATAGATTATTGATGGAGCATTAATTGGTGTAATAATTATAGTTTATTTTACTTGATTTTTGAATGCATATTATACTTATTATTGTGTTTTATGATGATTGATATGCTATGAGTGATGGAGGAGACTTATGAAGAAAAAGGAAAGAAAAGAGTCAATTTGGAGCAATTATGCAAAGAATAGAAAAAGTGGACAGAAATGTTCTTTCGTTAGCATGTGGACACGCAGATTGTAAAACTATTGTAGAATTTTCTGGAGGCCAAGTCAACATTATTTCCTCTTTATTTGCATAAAATTTCGAGGAAGTTTGAGTCTAACTTGGGAGCATTGAAGATTCTCAAGATGATTAATTTATTCCTAATATTTGGAGATAAATTTTGGAAATTCAATTTCCATGACCTTTTATCTTTTAGAATTTTCTTTATTTGAAATTTATTACAGTTTTATCTTTTAGGAAGTTATCTTTTTTAAAACAATTAGAATATTTTATTTTAGTTATTTATTTTAATAGTTTGGGAGATTTATGCGAATTTTCGTTTAAAATAGGAGATCTACTCCTTTTAAAAGATTCATTCAAATTAATTCCTAGAGAACTCACATTTTGTTTTGTCTCCCTCTTTGAGGGATGTGAATAGTAGTCTCTCAAGCACATTTTATTTTTATTTTTATTCTTTACTTCTTATTTCTCATGGCTTTATTCTAAATCTCTTTCTAGTTGAAAGCTAGTGTAAGTTTTGATTCATGATATTGTGAGATCTAATCATGCTCATTCATTCAACGATCATAGGTATTTATTTAATTCCTACACTTTATGGATTATGATTTTTAGGGTTTATTGAATAGTGTCCAATATTTAATAGTTTTAGAATAATCTACAATCAATTAAAATGGCAACTCCATAATCGTTTATTTGTTTTAATATAGTGGTGAATGACATAAATATAAGGCTTTGTTAATAGTCTAATTTATGTCAATGAACTGAATAATCTAATTTAAATGAACCCATTGTGTATTTATTAATTAGAATTGGATCTCTCAAGATTTTAATGTTATCGAAACTTTAAATCTTAGGAGCTTCTCTACGGTTGTCTTTCAATTAGGAAAATAATTAAAGAGTTTCTCTTAATTATCGATATAGTAAGGAGAGATTAGTTGTTAGGTGTTTATCGATAACTATAATCAATTTATTTATGTGTTGTTGAATTATCTCTGAATCGAAAATCAATTGATTGAATCAAAATGGAAATAAACCTTCAGCTAGGTTATTTCATATTAATATTTATTCCTTTGATTTTTGTCTCATTTATTTTGCCTTTATTATTTTGATTTTAATTCTTGTCTATTTGAATTTAGTAGGTTAGTTAGTTAATTCAAAACCCCTCATATTTAATTTTATCTTTATTTTTATTTTTTAAAAAGAAATAAATCTATAGTTCCCTACGGAGATGACCCTACTGGCTCTATACTCATATTATTTGAACTAGGTTAATTTATTTTTGTTGTTTGACGACACCAAATTTTGGCGTCGTTGCTGGGGAGTGGTAATAAGTGATTTATTTCTTTTAGGCTTTGTTTCCTCCTTATTTTCAAGACTAATCCTTGCAGTGAACTTTCTAAAATTTGTTAATGAGATAGAAGAGATGGACTTTATACATGAAGACATAGCTACCCAAAGGACTTTAAAGGGAGTTATTAATCCATGATGTTAATGAACATTCTTTTTGCATTGATTTTCCTAATATTGAGACTCCTTTTGAATTAATTATGGATTGATTTGTTTATTACCTATTTTTCATGGTCTTGCACAAGAGGATCCTTACAAGCATCTTAAAAAGTTTCAGATCATGTGTTCCACAATGAGGCCATAAGGTGTAACTGATAAGTAATTTTCCATTCTCTTTAGTTGATAAAGCTAAAGATTGGTTATTTTATTTACCCTTTGATTTAATTACTAATTGGAATGATTTGAAAAAAAATTATTTTTGAAGAAATTTTTTCTAACTTCTCATCCAACAAACATCCGAAAAGAGATTTGTGGAATAAGGCAATTCAGTGGAGAAACCTTGTATGAATATTGGGAAAGATTCAAGCAGCTCCATGCAAGTTGTCCTCAACACCAAATTTCTGAACAATTGCTCATCCAATACTTTTATGAAAGCCTTTTGCCGACGGAAAGAAATATGATCGATGCAGCAAGTGGTTGCACGATGATGAACAAAACGCCCAAGGAAGCACGAAATTTGATCTCCAATATAGTAGCAAATGCACAACAATTTGGAGGACAACAAGATGTCCCAAAAAGGGTCAATGAGATAAGTATTTCTTCTCTGATCACAAGTTGGATGCCCTAACTTTTATAATGGAAAGGTTGGTTGTAGGACAGGTACAACAAGTGAAGACATATGGAATTTGCTCAAATATGAGTCATCCAACTGATATGTGTCCTATGCTTCAAGAGGAGTCTAACGAACAATTGAATGTAGTATGTGGATTTTCAGGGCAACGTCAAAGAAAGTATGATTTTTGCTCAAGCACCTACAACCAAAGTTGGAAAGACCATCCGAATATTAGTTATGGGAATAAACCTCAAAGATTTTTGTAGCAATCCTATGGAAGACCACCACTCCGATCGCGGCAATCTCCATAAAACCAAGGACCAGCCCTTGAAGATCTTATAAAAAGTTTTATGGAGGAAACAAGAGCAAGTATTCAAAATCTTGGTACCCGAGTGTCACAATTGGCGACGGCAGTAAGCAAAATCGAAGCTGGTAATGGAAAATTGCCATCTCAAGTAGAAATAAATCCAAGGGAGAAAGCAAATGTCATGCTATACATAAATGGGATGGAAGTGGAGATTTCTCACCACAAGAGGCAAAAAAGAGTAAGAAAACAAAAAGGAAACAAGACCTCTTGAAGCAACACCAAGAAACATAAGTGAGGAATTAAATAAAATTTCCAAATTAACTATTCTACCTTCTTTTCCTAGCAGGTTAGCACATTCCAAGAAGCAAGATAATGAGAAGGAAATTTTGGAACCTTTCCAAAAAGTAGAGAGCAACATCCACTCTTGGAAACAGTACAATAAGTGTCAAGTCATCCAAAAGAAATTGCTCCAAAAATGCAAAAAACCTACATGGTGGACTTCATTGTACAAAATAGTTTTGAAAATAATTTTGAACAAGATAAATTGGATTTTATGTTTCAAGAGAGTCTGACAAATAATATTACACAATGGAACAAGTTTTTCCAAGGCAAACCTCCACATCAAAAGCAATCCATGGTAGGCCAAAAACTCCTTCACTTCAATTCAAGATTAAAGTTTATGCCAAGCAAATTGAAGTCTAACTGGACTGGACTGATGTTTGAGCGAGGTGAATTGAGGAGACAATATCAAGCCAAAGACATTAAACAAAGGCGCTTGTTGGGAGGTAACCTAATATTTTCTTTTATGAATTTTTATTTCATATTTTTTTGTTGGTTTGATTTACATTTAATTTTGATGGTATTTTATAGGTGAATAAAAACTGAATAACTTTGATGACTAGATCTGCTCGTATCTTAATGCGTGCTCACAAGAAAGTAGGAGAGTGCAAAAAGTTGATTTTGGAAGAAATAAAAATACTCTCGAGTTAAGGCGTGCCCATGTCTTAACAGAACTTCATTTCTGCCATAATACGAAGCATCTTCAGAAAATGGATAGAGGTAGTCCATCGTTAAGGCATGCCCACTCCTTAAAAAATTTTTACTACTACCTAACTTCAGAAGGAACCAGAAACACTCAGTTTTTAGTACGTGCCCATGCCCAAACTTTTTCTTTAAACTCATTGGATTTGAATCTCCATTGTTCACTCCACCCTAGGGAAGTCTTGTTCTTATCTTAACTTTTTATTTTAGCTAGTTGTTCTTCATTTTCTCTCTTACTTAGCATACATTGAGGACCATGTATGATTTAGGAATGGGGGAGTATTTGGTGCTTGTGTTTAATTTTTCATTTTTTTTAGAGTCATTTTGAATTTTAGCTTTCTTTTAATAAAATAAAAATAAATACATAATAAAAAATTAAAAAAAATTAACTTTTTAGGTTCATGTGTACTATTTGGTTGGCTAAAAATTTATGAGAAATAGCTTGTATCAATGGTTTTTTATGCTTGTAATGACTAATCATGTCTTAGATAGTTTTCTTTGAAAGATAAACATGCAAAATTTGACACAAATCTCATTTAAAAGTAAGATTTGGGGCCTAAAACGAACAAATTCATTCTTTACTCTCGGGATTGTTTTTCTTGATGAGTGATTATCACACTTGGATTGCACATTCTATAATTTGCTTTGTTAAGTATTTCAAGACCACATTCTAGAATTTCATGCATTGAAATGACAAAAACACCTAAGTTTAATCTTTTTTGGCTTTTGTAAATAATCTCTACCTTGCTTTTTTGATCCAGTTAGTCAACTGAGTTAAGCCTGAGACATTTCTTCTTTTATAACTCCCTTAATACAACACCTACCCTTTTATTTTGGCCTTCTTTTCAAACCCTTGTATCAAATGTATATGTAGTTAATTGCATAGTTTTGGTTATTTGTTTGCCTCAAAAGAAAAATATGATTAGAAATTTAATGTTGATGTTTTCATGAGATAATATGAAGAATGAATTTTGTGACTACGTAAGAAAGGAAGACACTTGATTATCCTTTTGGCTCCTTATTAGAGGATTGTTTAAAAAAACAAAAAAAATGAAAAAAAAAGAGGTGTAGCAAAAACGAAAAAGAAAAGAATAAGTGTTGTATTCATTCTTGAACATGTTAAAATTCATTTATTTATATTTTGTTCATGAAGTAGGGAGAAAAGTGTTGAAAAGGGACATGTGAACAGCAAAAAGACATCATTTTTTATGTATTATTTGTTTGGGGCGAAAGTGTTCATTACAGAAAAATTGTGTAGTTAATCATATATTTCCTTTGGTATTTTTTAACTCTTAATATTCTTTTTATTCTACCCCTAACTCTAGACCCATTACGACCAAATGAAAGACCTTTTGATTGATGTGTGGAATTCAAAATTTTTAAGTGATGGAAATTTGATATATTTGCAAGCATATGGTGATGTCAATTTCAATGTGTTGATTTGAGTGCTATATATATACATATATATTCTTCAGCACTTTCAAGTGTATTCGAGTGAATCCTTGGAGAGGAATACTGAATCTTACCATTTTGATTTCATAAGGAACTATTGGGATTTGTAATAGTTATTCTGGCATAAAATATTATAAAGTATTTGTTGTTTTGATTATTTTTCTAATTTGACTTTTATGACATATATTGGCTTGGCAGTTCAAAAGGAAAAAAAAAATAGGTTGATTACACAATAGTTTTAGTTTTATTTGAGTTAGAAATGCTTGAAGACAAGCATTATCGAGGTGTGGGGGAATTTGATAGGGCATTAATTTGTGTAATAATTATAGTTTATTTTGCTTGATTTTTGAATGAATATTACACTAACACTAGGTTTGGATGGAGAGAAAAGGGGAGAAAAGAAAAGATTTTAATAAAAAATCACTCACTTTCTTCCATTTGGGAGCTTTTGAAGGAAAGAAATGGAGAGAAATGAGAAGATTTTAAACATTAAAACTTTTCTTCTCAAAAGTGGGAAAAAAAGGGAAGAAAAGAAGAGAAAACAAAAAGTTGTCTAATGAATATACCAAATTTACCCTTAAAAAGATAATAGAAAAATATTTAATTCCAAATAAATCTCACATCATTTTCTTTCCTTCTTAAAACTCCCAAACAAAATGAAAAGAAACTTTCATTATTTCTTTTCTTTTCTTTCCTAAACTCTCAAACTAAGCATAATTGTTATGTTTTATGATGATTGATATGCTAGGAATGATGGAGGAGACTTGTGAAGAAAAATGAAGGAAAAGGAGTCAATTTGAAGCAATTATATAGAGAATGGAAGAAGTGGACAGAAATGCTCTTTTGTTAGCATGTGGGCACGCGGATTGCAGAACTATTGCAGAATTTTCCAGAGGCCAAGTCAGCATTATTTCCTCTTTATTTGAACAAAATTTCAACGAAATTTGAGCCTAATTCGGGAGCATTGAAGATTCTCAAGATGATTGATTTATATATAATATTTGGAGATAAATTTTGGAAATTTAATTTTGAAGACCTTTTATCTTTTGGGAATTTTCTTTATTTGAAATTTATTAGAGTTTTATGTTTTAGAAAGTTATCTTTTTTAAAAAAATTAGAATATTTTATTTTAGTTATTTATTTTAGTAGTTAGGGATATTTAGGAGAATTTTCCTTTAAAATAAGAGATCTACTCCTATTAAAAGATTCATACATTGTAATTCCTAGAGAACTCACATTTTGTTTTCTCTCCCTCTTTGGGGGACATGAATAGTAGTTTCTCCAATAGCATTTTTTTTTTCTTCTTTACTTCTTATTTCTCATGACTTCATTCTAAATCTCTTTCTAGTTGAAGGCTAGTGGAAGCTTTGATTCATGATATTGTGAAATTTAATCGTGCTCATTCATTCGACAATCATATGTATTTATTTAATTCCTACACTTCATAGATTATGATTTTTTAGGGTTTATTGAATAGTGATCAATATTTAATAGTTCTTGAATAATTTACAACCAATAAAAATGGTAAATCCATAAGTGTTTGTTTATTTTAATATAGTGGTGAATGACATAAATATAAGGTTTTGTTAGTAGTCTAATTTATGTCATGGAATTGAATAATCTAATTTCAATGAATCCGTTGTGTTAATTAGAATTATGTCTCTCTAGATCTTAATATTGTCGAAATTGTAAATCCTAAGAACTTTTCTAAGATTTTCTTTCAATTAGGAAAATAGCTAAAGAGTTTCTCTTAATTATCAATGAAGTAAAGAGAGATTGGTTGTTAGACATTTGTCGACAACTATAACCAATTTATTCATATATTGTTGAATTATCTCTGAATCGAGGATTAATTGATTGAATCAAAGTAAAAACAAACCCTTCAACTAGCTTTTTTTATATTGATATTTATTCCTTTGATTTTTGTCTCATTTTATTTTGTATTTATTACTTCGATTTTAGTTCTTGTCAATTTCAATTTAGTAGGTTAGTTAGTTAATTCAAAACCCCCTATTTATTTTTATCTTTATTTTTATTTTTTTAAAAGATATAAATCCACCGTTTCCTGTGGAAACGACCCTACTCTCTCTATACTCGCATTGTTTGAAATAGATTAATTTATTTTTGGTTGTTTAATGATACACCAATTATCTAAAATTTTAGCCTTTCTAAAATTAAAAGAAAATTAATTTATAAATAAAGAAGCACAGGAAATAGAAAAGAGAGAGAAAGAAACAGAGGATATAGAATTTATAATGGTTCCACCTTTTTTGTGTATATCTACTCTCAGGCTTCACTTGGATTTCCAAATCAAATATTCCAGAATTATTTGCACAACTAGCCTTACAGGTGCTAGCTAAACTTATAAGTGTTTTACCCAATACTCACACTTGCCTTTCCTAGGTGTAAGTATACCCAAACAACTTATACATGTTACACTTCAAATTTAAGATTAGAAGAAAAAATCTAATCTTTTTCAATAAATGAAGAGTAAGAATGAAGCACAAAATGAAGCTTCTAATATATAGATGTGTTTGTGGTAGTACAGACAAGGTTACAAACAAAAGAAATGAATGAAAAACAGAGAATGACGTTAAAGATCTGAAATTGTTCAAACAATCCAAAAGTATTTTCTCCTTCATCCTTCAGTTGTATTTATAGCTAGAGCAGATAATATAGTGATTGAAATTCATTGAATGTATTATAGAGGTTGGTGAGATAGTTGTGCTTTTCATTTAATTCGAAACAACTTTTTTGAACACAAGAACATTACTCAAATACGGTCGAGCTGTTGGGTTTTTGAGTTGATTTACCTTTGAATTTTGAGATTTTTGGGTTGCCTCGTCATAGGATCATGTCGACTTCTCTCTGTATTCTTGAATTGCTCAAGTCGACTTGAAATGTCTTTGCATTGACTTGCTAACTGATGTGTATAAGAGATGGGTCGACTTGCTTCAATTATGAGTCAACTTATGTAAGTGCGAGTCCACTTACAATTTTGTTAGGTTGACACAATATAAACTTAGGTCAATTTGTTCTAGTTTTAGATCGATTTACATATGTTTCAGATGCTTGTTTCTGAGATCTCGATTCATTGGGTCGACTTGTCTTATAGCTAGATCGACTTATGCTTTTTTAATTGTGAGGAGCAGGTCGAGTTAGTACCCTATGTCATCTTGGTTATGTTATAGACAAGACTTTCTAAGACCTTGATTATACATGTCACGACTCAAATTCCATTTTTTTACTAGGTAAGGTCAACTTGGTTAGGTTTCATAATGTACTTCTGTGACTATGATTTTGAAGGTCAACATATCAAATATTTCAGGTCAATTTGTGACCTACTTAGAAAAATTTCGAAATCCATTGCTCAAGTCGACTTGTAATTTTATTAAGTCGACTCGATTAGATTGCAAATTTAGGATTCTGAGGCATGACTTTGAGAGGTCGACTTATTCAAATAATCAGCTTGACTTCGACTTGTCCCTTAGGCAGGTTGACTTGTTTATGTATAAAGTTAAGATTTCTGAGATCTAAATTCTTCAAGTTGACTCATTTATTATTCAAGCCAACTTGAAGTGTTCTATATTTAACCAAATTTCAAATTTTTTATATTTGGGTCAACTTGGAGATAGGGTGAGGTCGACTTGTCATTTAGTGGATAGATTTGGGCAAATGATAGGTCGACACTTTTAGGCTTAATCTAAACATTTTAGATGTGTAGATTGACTTGTCTCAGTTGCAGGTCAACTTGGATAGTTCAAATTCAATTTTACTAATTTTTCTAAATAATTCAAAAACCTAAATAATTATTTCTAATTTATTTTAATTACTGCTAATCATCGTCAAAACCTGTTTTACTTAACAAAATAGTTTAACCATGGAGCCAAGCGATGAAGCGCTCAGAGTGTTCGACCGAACACTTGCTTAGTCAATGGCGGAGCTATGTAGAAACGAGGGTGGGTAATTATCTCTATTAGATCAAAATGATTTCATTAACTTTTACATGTCAAATAAATATTACCTTCATTCAATTTAAGATATTGTCCCCACTAAGATCGTCAATTGATTCACTAAGATTGTTATTCTGTTTCATAAAAATAGTTTGCCTCTATAGCCATTGGATCCTAGATCTGCCACTGTGTTTAGTTGTCTCGGGTGCTTACCTAGTGGTCTGTGAGATTTGCGGTTATGGTCTAGTGGACTTGGTAATATCTGGGGTTTATGGTTTTGGGCTGTTGGGCACGGTACATCAATAATAATTAAAATGAAAAGTTTGTCCAACATATCATTGTGTTTTTTTCCCTTTATTTTTTCTTTTTTGACTGATTTAATTTAAGGTTGACAAAGGATATCAACTACTCACTCCAGGCATATGATAAACGTTTAATCTATTGTAGAATGTCTAGCCTAGAATTTGGGGGTCTATTGTTTAAAGGCCTTAATAAATTATAAACTTGCGAAAAGCAATGTGTAAATAGAGTACAACATAATTTGTTATTAATAAATATTACTTTGAAAGTTAAAAATAAAAAACATTTGGCCATACAAAATTTTAAATTAGAGTATAATTATCTCTATTGTTACAAAATCAGAAGACGAGTATTTTCAATTGGATTACATTTTCATCATAAATTAATATTTTTTAAACATATATATTTTTTTATAAATCATCTATATCTGATAATTACATCAGTTCCAATTAAATTCAGTTTGAGTCGTGTTAGATTTTTAAATAATAAAACTTCTCGACATCTATTTATAAATGATATGGGACAAGCTCTAGATGATTATTCGGCTATACAAGATCAGTTCAAGAAAGGAAAAGAGAACATTAAACTTTTGACCATTTTAGTTAATTTCCTAATTTCTTTAGTTTCCTAATTTTTCTTTTCTCTTAATTTATTTAGTTTCTTAAAATTTCTAGTTTCTAGATTTCTTTAGTCATTTGTCTCTTTTACAAACTCTATTATCTTCTTTCTATCTCTCTTGCGTTAGGTGGTATTAGAGCCAAACCATTTCCTTTTGATGGCCAATCAAGGCGGTAAAGATAGTACTCTTTCTAACGTGTTCAGAGAGATACGAGCCGTGACGGCTACACTCCAAACTCTATCTATTCAAGTAGAGTGGATAGAAACAGAATTGCAGATGTTGCGGGCCAATCAAATCAATATAGAAGGTGAAGGTGGTGTTAGGAGAATCGCTCAGGGACCACACATTAATCCTATATTACTCCAACAATCTGGTAGGGTTCAGACCAATGAGGATACTTTTTTAAATAAAAATGTGCAAATTCTAACAATGAGTGCTGTTTTGGAAAATACCGCTTACAATGTTAAAAATTTTGCAATAGTCAATTTCAATTTTGATAGCTTGCAATCAATATATGGAATGGTGCAGTGCACACCGAACTTGGGTCAAACCAATTGCATGGGTTGTCTTTATAGGGCCATTGATGATTTTCAGTCTTGTTGTGGTGGGTTACAGGTGGTTCAGTTCTTAAATCTAGTTTGTTTGTTTAGGTCTAATGTGTATCCTTATGCTATGAGGAAATTTTCACAGAGCAATTCATATAATCTCCCAAAAGAAAAAAAAGTTCAGCGTGACTCTAATAATAGTGATTATAGCTCTACAATAGTAGTTGTGGTGATATTTGCGCTATGACAATACTCAGAATATGTTTCTGGGCTAGAAAATCAAAGAAAGGAGTTGAGAATATGCTAGATAGGCTGTCTGATGCGAAATTCTTCACAAAGATTGACCTGCAAAATAGATATCATCAGATTCGAATTAGACCGAGAGACTAGTAGACGACGACTTTCATGACTAAGGAGGGCCTCTATGAATAGCTAATTATACCAATTAGACTATCTAATGATGCCAACGCATTTTTGCAGTTGATGTATTCAGATCACTTGAGGGCGAGTTCTTTTTAGGTAGGGGGACTGATATGAGACAACTTTAAATAATTATGGAGTTACACAAGATCAGTCCATGAAAGGACAAGAAATCAGTTAACTTTTGATCGTTTTAGTGAGTTTCTTAATTTCTCTAATTTTTTAATTTTTCTGGTTTTCTAATTGTTTTAGTTTCTTAATTTTTCTAGTTGTCAAATTTCTTAAATTTTCTAGTCTTTTCTAAATTCCTAATTTTTTTGGATTTCTATTGACCTTGTAAATACTTGTAGTATTTTATTGTTTTGGGAAATATCATTAATAATATTTCTTTTGAAATAATAACTCTCTTTAAAAATTCTAGAATTTTATCTCTTTTAAAAACTCTATTATTTTTCTTCTGTCTCTCTTGTGTTAATAAAATCTGAATTTAAAAACTTATTTAAAGAAAATTAGTATTCAGTCATTAGACTAATAACACGTTGATACATATAGTTTTAGTTTCTCTAGATGTTGCCAGTTTTACTCATTTAATCAAAAGAATTTTTAATATTTTATTATATATAGGAATTTGGCCGCCAAGAATCAAAGAATTATGATCATTCACCGTACTTGTTTGAAAAAGTTAAGATTAAATAAATTTTATCAATTTGAAATTATTAATATAATAATAATTTTATTTTTATTAAAAATTTATATTTTACTTTTCTCAAATTTCATACTTTTATTAAAAATTTATTATTCATTAAAATATTGGAAAATAAATATAAGAAAAATAAAAATATATGAAATCAAGTTGAAATAAGTTAATGTTTCGAAAATGAGGTAATTTCGTGACAAATTAATTGCGTGCATGAAACTCGGGCGATGTCAGATAACCAATATTTCTTCCTAGCTTCCTCAACCAGGAGCTTAAAGTAAAAAGACTCTTAATTTTTTAATCTTTTTTTACTTAAAGTGAAAAAATTGAAGTGATAATTAATCTGATTTTAATTATTGTCGGATAGACTTAAAAAAGGAATTCTATCAATATTTTTTTCCTTCAAAATTTGAATGCCCATTGGTAAAAGGATTTTCAAATAAAAATGGGAAAACAAGTGCATGTTCGAGATGTGATGCAAGTGATCCGACAAAATCTCTCCATACCCCAATATACCTCAAGATTATTAATAATATTGACTTTCATGTCTCTCTCTCTCTCTCTCTCATTCAAGCATTAATTTTTTTTATGCAACTAGGAAGATAAGGAAAAATTAATGGCGGCGAGTAAGACTGCACGCTAGCGTTGGGATGCGAGATTGCCATTATTGAACCGCATACTGCTTGAGTATTGGCTATGGCAGGGACACGCCCTGAAGAAAATAATACTTTAAATTTATTAATAGAAAATCGTTAAGCTTCTTCTTCAAAAATCAAAATAGTCTCTTCTATCTTCTCAAGAATTTAGAAATTTTAAATTTCTAAAGACATGTGTAGACAAATTACATATAAATAAACGTGCAAACTATAAATTTAGATTTAATTGTAAAGATAAATTATAATTATTAGATTGGTAGAATTTATTCATTGTAAATTATAACGGGAATAGTTTTGATATTTTAAAAAATAATTGGGTATATTATACTTTTTGAAATAATAACTATAATGTTAAGTTAATAATTAAAATAAGTAAAATTCTTACTTTCAACTCCTTTTAAATAATTTAATTTACTTCTAATTAAATATAATTTCACTTTTAAGCTTTTTATTTTAGACTCGATATGAATAATTTATAAATTAAACTAAACATAATCTAATCATAGAGGTTAGTTCCAACGCATATAAACTACTTTTCGATATTAATATTTTTATTTTTAAAATGTATTAGCATAATAAATTTATTAATATTTATATAAAAATTTTTATATTTTTAATATTTAAATATTTTTCATATCGAATTATATTTTATATTTTTTATATTATTTGTTCGATTATTAATAATTTTATATTCGATAATTTTAAATTCTTATTATAAAAGTAAATATTTTATTATTTTTATAAAATAATTAATATTTATATTATACTTTTTATATTTTTAATTTATGTATTTTTTTATATTTTTATAAAATATTATTTTGTCGTATTGTTTGGTTCGGCGTGCAAGCAAGGATGATGGAGCTAAGGAAGTTGAATTAATTAAATTTATTAACCATCATTACCTTTGTTTTCTTCTGCCTCTTAAATGAAGGATAAGTCAACGAACCACTTTTCAATCTTTCTAAAAGATAAGCTCGTTATAACTTGACCCAAGCAGAAGAAAAAGACCGTGCGCAAAGAAACCCGTACTTGGAAATTTTCTTTTTTGTTTTGTTTTATCTTGTTTTATTTTATTTTATTTTTTGAATGGAAAAATTATACTATTGCTTTTTCATACGTAGAAATGATCCGATTCGATATCTTTACAAATAAATAAATAAAACCGTTGAATTGTAAGTCATTTCTTGTAAATGTTATGAATTATTACAGAATTCTATTTGAACTTTTAACATGTGATTTTGATATATGACTCTTAACTTTTGGTTTCTTAAGTGTCTTTTGGGTTTTTAATTGATTATATTTAATATGGATAACTTTTCATATTTATTTTAATTGTCTATATATAAGTCTCACAATCTCATTTGTAAGTATATATGAAATTGAGAAATAAACTCTCTCTCTCTCTCATTTTCTCTAATTTTTTTCTTTTTTCTATATTTTATAATACGTTATCAGTATAAAATTTTATATAATAAAAGAATAAGCTTTCTTTGCACAAACCTCTGCCTAATGAAGAAGTTTTCTTTGGTATGAACATTTGTAATTTTTATTTATTTTTTTATAAAGATTTTATTGAATATTATGATTTTTCAATAATATAGATTGTATTTCTCTTAGTATGTATATTTTAATTTTCAAAGTATACTCTATAGTTGCAGTTTTGTCTGATCTTCTATATCAAAAAAGCAACTACTATAATTATATTGTGTTAATTTTTTTTTTAATAATAATCTTATTATTGATTTAGTATATAAGATAGAAACCAAAACCTTAATTTTCATATAGAAACATATATATATATATATACTTCCTCATCTTTTGTTATAGTTGATAATGACGAATCTTACAAAACTCGACTTTGAGGCTCTTGACATTTCTGGAAAAAATTATATATATTTATCATGGAGACTTGATGCTGAAATCCATTTGAATGCAAATGGTCTTGGTAAAACAATTAAAGAAAATAATAAGGAGATTTTGTAAAATTAAGCCAAGGCAATGATTTTTCTTCGCCATCACCTCCATGAAGACTTGAAAATTGAATATCTAACTGTGAAAAATCCACTTGAACTTTCGAAGAATTTGGAAGAAAGATTTGATCACTAAAAGACAGTCCTTCCAAAAGCTCATTATGATTGTATTCATTTAAGATTCCAAAATTTTAAATCTGTAAGTGATTATAATTCAACAATTTTTAAAATCATCTCTCAATTGAGATTATATGAAGAAAATATTTCTGATTATGATATATTAGAGAAAAAAACTCTCCACTTTTCACACGTCGAATATGCTCCTACAGCAACAATATCGAGAGAAAGGTTTCAAAAAATATTTTGAACTAATTTCTTATTTATTTGTGGCTGTACAAAATAACGAGCTGTTGATGAAAAATCCGGAATCACATTTAACTAGCTCTAGTCTATTCCCTGAAGAGAATACGACTACTCATAATGATTCTAGACGAGGATGTGGAAACGACCCTAGTCATGGTCATGGACGTGGTCGTGGCCGTGGTCGAGGTCGTGGTCAGGGTCGTGGTCGCGGGAGAAATAATTATCATAATGATCACGATAACCAAACAAACCACTAGAATTAGAAAAATAATACGGCAAAACAAGAGAATGGTGGATCTAGTCAAAACATAAAAAATAAGTGTTATTGATGTGAAGCAACTAGACATTGGTTGCGTACCTGTCGTACACCAAATCATCTTGTCAAGCACTATCAAGCTCATTGAAAAGAAAAAAAGATATAATGAGAAGGCAAATCTTTTATATTAAAATAATGACCCTGATAATACTTTTGAGGGTCTTGCAAATTTGCTTCATCTAGATATTGACAGTTTTCTTGATAATATAGATGATCTCAATTAAATTATTATGTATTTTCTTATTAATATTCTGTATTTTGTTTTCAAAATTTTCTTAATAATATTGTAAATTTTATTTATTTATTTATTTATTTACTTACTTTTAGAATATATGGGTTTCATTATATCTGCAATTGGATCAAATTTGAAAGATGATGATCTTTATCTTGTAAACAGTGCAACTACATATATTATACTCAAGCATAGAAAGTATTTCTCTCATCTTATTATGAGAAAAGGAAATGCGAATACTATATCTAGTAGTGCAATACTGATTAAAAACTCTGGAAGAGCAAATTTTTTACTACCAGGAAGGACAACTTTTAGTATCAGTAATGCATTATTTTTTCCAAAATCACATAGAAAATTGTTAAATTTTAAAGATACTTGTCTCAATGGCTATCATATAGAAACAATCAATATGGAAAATAATAAATATTTATGCATTACTAATGTTAAAATGGGACATAAACAAGTTTTGAAAAGACTATCTATATTCTCTTCAAGACTTTATTACACACATATTAAATTGATTGAAATAAATTCCATAGTAAATCAGAAGTTTACTAATCAAAATGAATTTGTTTTATGACATAATAAATTTGGTCATCTTGGATCTGTAATGATGCGATGAATTATGGAACATTGTTCTGTATGTCTATTAAAGAACCTGAAGATTCTTCAATCTAATGAATTCACATGTACTGTGTGTTATCAAGGCAATTTGGCTAAATTGAAAAAAGAGATTATCTGGGATAATCCATTCTTATGTTGTTTTGATCCTTGTACAAAATATTATGAACTAGAAGTTCAACGAATCATTTATTTGCAACAGATTGCAAATTAACTTGTAGATAATTTCTCTAATCCAAAACGAGTAACAAAATCACATGTTTCAACAGAAAATACTATTAATAGAATTGATGTTTCTGAAGGACCCTTGCCAACAAATGAACCCAAACCATGGATGAAGTGTGGAAGACCAATTGGTTTTAAGGATAAAAAACCTCAAAAAAAAAATAAAGAGAAACAAATGGACAAATTAACCAAATAGAAAAAAGAAATAATTTGATCCAAGAAGAAAAGCTTCCTAAAGATGTTGAAATAGATAACCAAGAAATATCAATAAATTACATCTCTACAATGAGAACAAATATAAATGTTGATGATGTAATTGCATATAATGTGGCAGTTAATATTCAAAGTGAAAATGAGGACTTTGAACCCATGACTTTAAATGAATGTCAATCAAAAGATGATTGGCCTTAATAGCAGGAAGCAATTCAGAAAAAATTAACATTTCTCTCAAAACGTGAGGTTTTTGGGCCATAGTCAAAACATCTGAAACTATTAAACCAATAGGGTATAAATAGGTATTTGTACGAAAAAGAAATAAAAAAAATGAAATTGTGTGATACAAAACTCAACTAGTGGCACAAGATTTTTCACAAAGCCCTAACATTGACTATGAAGAGACATATTCTCCCGTAATGGAATTATTACCTTTTGCTATCTTATTGGTTTAGTAGCATGGAAAATACTTAATATGCAAATGATGGATATTGTTACAGCATATCAATTTGGTACACTAGATAATGACATATACATGAAAATCCCAAAAGGACTAAAAATGCCAGAAGCATGCAATTCTCGAGAATTTTTTTCTATTAGATTATAAAGATCTTTGCATGGTTTAAAACAATCTAAGCATATGTGATATAATTATCTCAATAAATTTTTATTGAAAAATGGTTATATAAATAACCATATTTGCCTATATGTTTTTATAAAGAAGTCCAGACGTAGTTTTTTGATAATTGATGTATATGTTAACAACTTAAATACTATTGGTACTCCTAAAGAGCTATCAATACAATAAATTATTTAAAGAAAGCATTCGAAATGAAAGATCATGGAAAAATAAAATTTTGTCTCGACCTACAGTTCGGTATTTAAAGAATGACATTTTTATCAATCAATCAACTTATACTGAGAAAGTTTTAAAATAATTTAATATGGACAACTTGTATCAATTAACCAGCCCAATGGTTGTTTGATCACTTGATATATAAAAGAATCCTTTCTACCCTTGGGATGATAATGAGAAGATTCTTAGTCTTGAGATACTATTCTTGAGTGCAATTAATGCTTTAATGTATCTTGCTAATAATACCCGACATGATATTGCTTTTGACATAATTTTATTAACAAGATATCGTTTTGCTCTAATCAGAAGGCATTGGAAAAGAATTAAACATATTTTTCGATATCTCTAAGGAACAATTGATATGAGTTTATTTTATCTTATGAATCAAATACATAATTAATTAGATATGTAGATGCAAGATACTTATCTGATCCACACAAAGCCATATCTCAAATAGGTTATGTATTCACATATGGTGGCACAATGATATCGTGAAGATCTATAAAGCAGGCTATAATTGCTATTTCATCAAATCATGCTAAAATAATCGCAATTCATGAGGCAAGTCGTGAATGTGTGTGGCTCAAATCAATGACTAATCATATTCAAGAATCGTTCGGTTTGTTGATAAACAAGAAGACTCCAACGATACTTCATGAAGATAATACAACTCGTGTAACCCAGTTAAAAAGTGGATATATCAAAAGTGATAGGACAAACATATCTCCTCAAAATTATTTTTTATGTATGATCTACTACAAAGTGGTGATATTGATATATAAAAAATTCAATCAAATGAGAATCCTATAGAATTATTCACAAAAGCATTACCCATTACAATATTTGAGAAGTTAATTTATAAGATTGGAATGCGATGGCTTAAAGAATTAAGTGATACCTTTAACAGAAGGAGTATAATATAAAAGCACATGTATAAGGAAGGATGTACTCTTTTTCCTACACTAGAGTTTTTGTCTCATTGGGAATTTTCCTAATAAGATTTTAACGAGATATATTTCTTACACAATAAACATCAAAGGGGGAATGTTATAAATGTTATGGATTATTATGGATCTCCATTCAAGTTTTCAACATGTGATTTTGATGTATGACTCTTGGCTTTTGGTTTTTTGAGTGTCCTTTGACTTTTGGATTGATTGTATTTAATGTGGATGACTCTTCATACTCATTTTAATTGCTTATATATAAGCGTCGCAACCTCATTTGTAAATGTAGATGAAATTGAGAAATAAACTCTCTCTCTCTCTCTCTCTCTCTCTTATTCTCCCTAAATTATTTCTCTTTTCTTTATTTTTTATAATATCATTAATAAATTTTTCTATTGTTACGTTATGGATATTGAAAGCTCTTACCCCATGCTCCCATTCTAATATGGCTTTGGTCGACTAATGTGTCGTGAAACTATAAAAAATAAATTAATCTATTTCACTAAATATTAATATAGAGTGAATATGGTCATCTTCTCATGGAATGGTGAATTTATTTCTTTTAAAGAAATAAAAAGAATAAAATATGGGGGTTAAAAATTAATAAACTAATAAATTAATTTAAGAAAATAATTGACTAAAAATAAATAAATAACTCAAAATTAAAGGAATAAAAATTAATGAAAAATCAATTTCTAGTCAAATGAGTTATCTTCACATTGATTCGGATTGATTGATCATTGATCTATCCAATAGATTCAATAAAATCATAAATAAATTGGCTATAGTCATTTAATAAATATCAAAAAATCAATCTCTTTTTATTTCGTTAATAATTAAGAAAAATTCATTAATTATTTCTCTAATTGAAAGTTAACCCTAGAAAATCTCTTAAGATTTAATGTTCTGATAGTATTAAAATTTAGAAAGATTCAATTTTAATTAATAAACACATAATGAGTTTATTTGAATTAAATTATTTAATTTCATGACATTGATTATGCTATTAATAAAGTTCTGAATTTATGTCATTCATCACTATATTAAAACAAATAAATAATTACAAATTTACTGTTTTAATTAATTATAGATTATTTTAGAACTATTAAATATTGGTCACCTATTTAACAAACCCTAAAAAAATCATAAACAATAAAATATAGGAATTAAATAAATGCCTATAAGATGTTGATGTAATATGTTCAATTAGATCTCACAACAATGGAGAGTCAAGCCTTCAACAACCCTTTAACTAATCAATAAATTTAGAAAGAAAGGATGGAGGAAGAAAGGCTCACAAAAGAAAAAAAAAAAAATTCTGTTGGAAAAGAATGTGTGCCAGAAGAAAACTACAAAGATGTGACCTGCTGCCTCCACCCTTGAAATATGTAATTTCCCCTTTATATAGAGACAAATTTCCTATTTTCGAGAAAGGAAATCTTTTTAACCCTAGGCAACTACTAAATAAATAAAGAGAAAGTCTCCTTTGATTAAATAAAGAGAATGTCCCAAAAATTCTATCCCTAGATATTAGGAATAAAATAATATTTTGTGAATCTTCAAAACTTCCAAATTAAACTGAATTCTTCCTTGAATTCATATGCAAATAGAAGGAAATATGCTGATTAGGACTTTAGGAAAATCTTGCAATAATTCCAAGATCCATATGTCCATGTGCTAATAAAAGAGCACTACTATCCATTTTTTCATTCTTTACATACATTTTCCAAATTAGATCATTTTTCTTTATTTTTCATCACAAGTCTCCTCTATCATTCCTAAAATATCAACCATTATAAAATATATCTATTAGTGTAATATTTATTTTAAAATAAAACAAAATCAATTAAAATTTTACACCAATTTATACACCATCAAATTCCCCCTACACCTAGATAATGCTTATCCTCAAATATTCTTAACTCAAATGAAACCAAAACTAGTTTGTAACCCAACCTACTTTCTCTTAAACTCTCAAGCCAACATGTGTCATAAAAATCAAATCGGAAATATAATCAAAACAATAAGTATTTTACAACATTTTATACTAGAACAACCATTATATCTTTTAATGGCACCTTTGAAATCAAAATTGCAAGATTCAACAATTCTCTCTAAGGATTCACTCAAAGACACTCAAAATTGGATATAAAATATGTATCACTCAAATCAACATAATGGAATGGCACTACCATAACCTAGCAGATATATCAAATCTACACTACTCAAAAGTATAAATTTCATACACTAATCAAAAGATTTTTCATTTGATTGTAATGGTGTTATGGTTAAGGGTAGAATAAAAGAGATATTTAATGTTAATAATGTACCAAAGGAAATATATAATTAACTATATAACTTTTTCCCGCATTGAACACTTTTACCCCCAACAAACATCATAGAAAAATTGTCTTCTCACTATCCCCTTGTTCCTTTTTTTTTTTAACTTCCTTTTTTCATTCACTTTTTTCTTTTTCTTTTTTCATCTCCATGTATGAAAAGAAACAAAATTCAGTACTTTTCTTTTCCTTTCTTTTTCTTTTTAATAATCATCCAACATAAAATAGTCAAGCGAATGATCAAACTTCTTTCTTCTTTGTACAATCACAAGGTTCATTTTTATATCATATCCATGAAAGTGTTATATCCAAAAGTTTCAATCATCATCTTTCTCTTGAGGCAAACAAATAACTAGATCATGTAATTAATTACATACCCCTTTGGTACAAGGGTTTGAAATGAAAGCCAAAAATAAGAGGATAGGTGTTGTATTGAGATGGTTATAAACAAAGAAAAGGGTCATAGGTTCAACTCTTTTAACTAAGGGATTTATAAAATCAAGGTGGAAACTTTAATGAAAGCCAAAAAGGGTTAAACCTAAGTGCCTTTATCATTTCAATACATGAAATTCTAAAAATATGGTTTCGACATGCATAGAGCAAGTTCTATAATGTCCAATCTAAATGTGATATTCACTCAACAAGAAAAATAATTTTGAGTATATAGAATGAATTTGTTCATTTTAAGCTCAAATTTTCACTTTTATATAGGATTTGTATCAAATTTTACATTTTTATTTTTCAAAGAAAACCATTAAAGAAATGAACAACCATTACAAACACAAAAGTCATTAATACAAGTCACGACTCATAAATTTTTAGTCCAACCAAATAACACACATTAACTAGAAAACTCAATTTTTTTTTATTTTTAATTAATTAATTAAAATGAATCAAGAGTTAACCTATTGCAGAAAACCAAATGTATTATCAAAAACAAAAGCACCAAGCATTCCCCACACTAAATCATACATTATCCTCAATGTATGTTAAGTTGAGAGAGAAAAATAAAGATAACCAGTCCAAACAAAAAACAAAAATAAAAAGATAGAATTAAAATAACACTTCTCTAGGGTGGAGTGAAGAATGAAGGATCAAATTCAATGAACTAAAAGAAAAAGTTAAGGCATGGGCACACCTTAGCTTGGAATCACTTCTATCCTTCCTGAATTTAACTCTTCAAATTCTTCGACTTTCATGTGGGAACGTGCTTGAAATTGAGCAGATCTGGTTATCAAAGTTTTTTGGCTCTTATTCACCTATAAAATACTATCATAACTTAAATCCAAATTGAATAATAAACAAATATTAAATAAAAATCATAAAAATATTGGGTTGTCTCCCATGAAGTGCTTTTATTTAGTATCTTTGGCTTGACATAGTTTTCTTCTCTTGTCCATGTTCAAAGATTGATCCAATCCATTTAGACTTTAATTTGTCTGGCATAAACTTCAATTTTAAATTGAATTGAAGGACTTTTTGGTCTACCATAGATTGCTTTTAGTGTAGAATTTTGCCTTAGAAAAACTTGTCATATTATGTAACATTATTTGTCAAACTCTCCTTAAACACAAAATCCAATTTATCTTGTACAAAATTATTTTCAAAATTATCATATAAAATGGAGTGGAATGTTGTATTGCTTCCAAAAGTGGAATGTTGATCTTATCATAGATCATTGCATTTTTGTGACAATTTCCTTTAGATGACTTAGCACTTGTTGTATTGCTTCCAAGAGCAGAATGTTGATTTTTACCTTTCGAAAAGTTTTCAAAATCTCTTTCTTATTCTATTCTTTCTTTAATTATGCCAACCTGCCAAGAAAAGGTGGTGGAATCACTATCTCAAACTTTGAATTAAATTCATTACCTACCCCCTTAGTTGAAGCACTAAAGTTGTTAAATTTTCTTCAATTTTGGTCTCCTTTTTTGCTTCCACTTTCGATGTACTATCTTACACCTTTCCAATTATAAGGATCGTGGCATTAACATTTTCTCTTGGATTGATTTTCACTTGAGACGGGTAATTTTTCATGATTAGTTTTGAGTTTACTCATAGTTGTCGCCAATTATGATATTTGAGTTTCTAAATTTTGAATGTTGGTTCATGTCTCCTACTAGAACAATAAAGTACTATTAGCAAAACTTTTAATAATATTTTCCAAAGGTGTACCTAAATTCAAAGATGCTTGTGGTGATTGGAATAATGGTCCGGCTTGGGGTTGTTGTTGAAACCCTTGTGGTTGATTCCCATAGCTAAAATTAAGATAATCCTCCCATCCTTAATTGTAAGTATTTGAATAGGTATCATTTTGAAGAGTGGGGCACATATTGGTTAGATGACCCACCTCTAAACAAATTCCACAAATCTTTGCCTATTGCATTTGCCCTACAACCCATTTCTTTACAATAGACGTTACTGCATATAATCTTTGATTGATGGGAGAAATACTTACCTCGTTGACCTTACTTGGAACATCTTGTCTTATTCCAAATTATTGTATATTGGCTACCATGTTAGATATTAAATTCCTTGCTTTCTCGGGTGTTTTATTTACTAATATGTCTCTACTAGTAGTATAAATCATATTCTTATTCATAGGTGAGAGTCCTTCATAAAAATATTGAATAAACAATTGTTCTGGAATTTGATGTGAAGGACAATTGACACACAATTGTATAAATGCCTCTCAATATTCATACAAATTCTCTCTACTATATTGCCTTATACAATATATTTCCTTTCTTATCATGGCTACATGAGATGTTGGGAAAAATTTTTCTAAAAATAACTTTTTCATGTCATTCCAAGTTGTGATAAAACTAGAGAGTAAATAGTAAAATCAATCATTTGCTTTATTAGTTAAAGAAAAAGGAAAAACTCTTAATTTAAGTTGTTTTTCAATTACTCCTTGTGGCCTCATTGTCAAACACATAACATGGAACTCTTTTAGATGCTTATAAGAATTCTCTCCTACAAGACCATGAAAAGTAGGTAATAAACATATCAATCCATAATTTAAATTAAAATGAACCTCAAAATTGGGAAAGTTAATACAAAAAAATTGTTGATTGACATCAAGAGTTGCTAACTCTCTTAAAAACTTTTAGTTAGCCATATCTTCATCTTTAAAGTTCTTATCTTCTATATCATTGACAAATTCCGAGAAGTTCATAGTAAGGGTTAGTCCCACAAACAAGGAAAAAATAAAATTTAAAAGAAATAAATCACTTAACACCATTCTCTAGCAACGGTGTCAAAATTAGTGTATCATCAAACTACCAAAAATAAATTAATCTACTTCACTAAATACTAGTATATAGTGAATAGGTTAGTCTCCTTAGAAAATGATGGATTCACTTCTTTTAAAAAAATAAAAATAATAAAATATGGGGTTGAAAATTAACTAAACTAATAAAGTGATTTAAGAAAATAATTGATTAAAAATATATAAATAGCCCAAAATTAAAGGAATAAAAATTAATGAAAAATATTTGTAATCAAAGAAATTACATCCACCCTGATTCGGATTCATCAATCATTGATCTACCTAATGGATTTAATAAATCATAAATAAATTAGTTATAGACATTCAACAAATACCAAATAACCAATCTCTCCTTACTTTATCGATAATTAAGAGAAAGCTTTTAATTATTTCTCTAATCAAAAGACAACCCTAGAGAAACCCTTAGGATTTAGTATTCCGATAGCGTTAAAATATAGAGAGATTTAATTCTAATTAATAAACGTACAACGTATTTATTTAAATTAGATTATTTATTTCCATGACATAGATTAAACTATTAATAAAGTTTTAAATTTATGTCATTCACCACTATATTAAAACAAACAATTACAGATTCGCCATTTTAATTAGTTGTAGATTATTTTAAAACTATTAAATATTGGCCACCTATTCAATAAATCATAAAAAATCATAAACAATAAAGTATAAAAATTAAATAATTATCCATTAGATGTTGATGTAATATGCTCAATTAGATCTCATAATCATAGAGAATCAAGCCTTCAATAACCCTTCAACTAGAAAATAAATTTAAAAAGAAAGCACAGAGGCATAAAGACTCACTAAAGAAATAAAATTATGTGGGCCGGAAGAAAACTACAAAGACGTAACCTACTGCCTCCTCCCTTGAAAAATGTAATATCCCCTTTATATAGGGACGAATTTTCTATTTTCAAAAAGAGAAATCCTTCTAACCCTAGGCAACTACTAAATAAATAAACAGAAACTCTCTCTTGACTAAATAACCTAATTCACTTATTAAAAAAATAAAATATCTAAAATAAAAGATTACCAAAGTTGGACTTTTTAAAAATTTTATTCCTAAATGTTAGGAATAAAATAATATCTTGAGAATTTTCAAAACTTCCAAATTATGCTCAATTCTTCCTTGAATTCACATGCAAATAGAAGGAAATATGCTGATTTGGCCTTCGGTAAAATCTTGCAATAATTCTAAGATCGATGTGCCTACGCGCTAATGAAAGAATACTGTTATCCATTTTTTTTTCGTTTTTTGTATAAATGCTCTAAATTAGCTCATTTTTCTTTTCTTTTCTTCACATGTCTCCTTTATCATTCTTAAAATATCAAATATTATAAAACATATCTATTAATGTAATGTTTATTCAAAAATAAAGTAAAATCAATTAAAATTATTACATCTTTATGTCCTATCAACAATGAAAGTAAAATAGCTCAAAACCTTTGTGAATTGCTTGAGTAATGACACCTCTATATTCCAATCCGAACAACCGCACCCATAAAGAAAAATATTATTTAATCAAATTCTCTCTATCAATATGAAAAGAATAAGATGCTTAAATGGATCTAAATTGAAATTATAATCAAGTTAAGACACCCTAGTGCAATCTTTATATAATTAAGAAATAGAAAAAAATCATATTACAATTTTTTATAGAGTTTGAGCAAACTCTAGAGATCAAAAACAAAAAGGAATTAACAAATAATTAAAAAATAGAAAACTAAGGGAGACTTGGTCAAAGTGAATCGAAATAAGGAATCAGATTGAAATCTATGTAATTTATTTGGATTAATAGAATATGAATGGTGTTTAGAAATGAAATCCATAAATTATGAGATTTTTGAAATTCAAGTGACTACTGTTTCACAGATAATCTTCCCAATTTTTTTTTTCTCTAAGAATAAGAAAGGATCCCAAGACTTATATAAAGATAAACTTAGAATTGGTCCTTGTAGGGACACATGAATGGTAAAGATCTCTTGTTCAAATGTCTTTGCCAAGATCTAGTGATAGAACCTTCGTGAGAGTGTATTTTCGCAATTTTAGCGACTTCTATTGCAAAAAAAAAAAAAAAAAACTTAGAATTAGTACAAAAATAAAACCACGTGCATTGAATTTGCATCCATAATTAATGTATTTAATATTGGAATGCAAGTTTTCATGATGTAGGACTTTTCTTTTCCCTACTTTTTCTTTTTATTTAATTGATATTCCGTGTGTTTGAGATGGGTGAAGAGTAGAGGTGGACAAAGCACTATATCAATTGAGCTTTTGTGATGCTTTTTTCCAAGCCCCAACTCCGCCCCTTCGTCGGGGCTTTATCAGTGACAGACTGTTTGGCTCGCGTTAGGGTTCACTCACTAACTTGTTTAGTAGAAATCATGCTAAAATAATATATTTTCTTTATTTTATTTACTATAAATATTACAAAGGTCTTTTATACATGATCAAGTAGTGAAACTTCTATACTAGAGAGGTTATTCACACAAAACTCTCTTTGCCAACTCATCTAATTCTCCTTAACTTTTGTTTTTGCAGGACCTAAAAATAATTTTTTGTATAAGTTTAATAACCTAGTGAGATCCGTGTGTGCATGTGTAAAACTTTTCATTGTAAAATTGTACAATAACGGTTTCATTGTAAAATCTTTTGAAAACTCTTTCAATACAACAATTGTCACGCCAAGAACCGGGAATCGTGAACAGCTGCCCGTTGCCCTGGATGCGGCTGTATTTCTACAGAAAATCGGGCAGAACCTCCCCATAAATCGGAGGTCTCCCATGTACAAATAAGCCTGTACACCTGTAAAAAATGCAAAATCATCCTGAAATTAAAATAAAATGACCATCCTGGCCTCACAACAACCCACCAACCACAGCAAACATCCAGGACAACACCAGGCTAAATAAACTATTAGCAATTCTAGCCACAGACCTCTACTGTCATGCCCAACTAGAGCATGAGCAGCCGCTACACCGAGCGGACCTAAATTTTATGTAAATTTACAACAATTTTCCGAAGTAACATTCAAATACATACAATCGCCTCAATGCAAATGAAATATGAGAGTTTCGCAAATAAACATACATAAATTATACAATCATCCCAAAATAAGTACACGGCCAACTATAGATCTCAACAAGACCTCGCAGGGTCGAAATAAAATACATAATTCATCTTTCAATTTAAACTTAAGATCTCACCTTCCAGAACACCAAGTACACCCAAACTCTATACTCTGAAATGTCGCTTCAGCACAAAAATCCTGTCTGGGGGGAAGAAAGAAGAGGTGTGAGTATCTATGGGAGGATACTCAGTGAGTGAGGGGATTAATCTCAAGTACTAATAGTGTAGGTGAATATTGGAGTGTCAAATAGTATCATTTGTAAACAATAACTCAAGTTTCGCAATAAATCAGGATATGTTCAATAAAATGAACTATTTTAATCATTCACACGATATCACAAAGATATTCAAATCAGCCCCTGCAGGTAAGGAGGAAACCAAACAGTTAAGAGGGGTCTTGCCCGAGTTTCTGAAAATGGAACCTCTTAAAAAGTACATACCCATCATGGACTCCATGGCCAAACAACACTTTAAGGAAAATTGGTGCAACAAAAAAGAAGTAATTGTCTTTGAAGAAACAAAAAAATTTACCTTTGAGTTGGCTTGTAGGCTGTTTTTGAGCATCCAAGATCCTGAGTTTGTGGCAACCATAGCCAAACACTTCAACTTCGTCAGTGGAGGCTTCTTGGCTGTGCCCATGGATCTTCCGGGCACAAATTTAAATAAAGCTATAAAAGCCGTGGAGACACTCCAAACATAGATCTTGCCAATTATCAAGAAAAGAAGAATGGAGCTTATGAATAAAAGAGAATCAGTAATTAGAGACATTTTATCACACATGATTATTATGGCTGATAGTGCAGGCATGTTTGCCAATGACCTTGATATCGCCACCAAACTCATAGGCCTACTTGTGGGAGGCCATGATACTTCAAGCTCTGCTATCACTTCAGTCATGAAATTTCTTGCAGAGTATCCACATGTTTATGACCGGGTTTTCAAAGGTAATATTTCCTTTTCTCTCAAAATGGTTTGTTTCCATCAAAGAGCTTTACACTAATTGTAAGCATTTAATCTATACACTGAAACTTTTATGAGATCTTACAAATTTTTGTGGGAAAGAGTTATAAGATTTTAATTTATACAATTTTTCTCGATTTTATGTTATGATAGTTCCTCAAGATCTTCACAAAAACTTTAATTAACTGACAAAAAGAATGAATTAGTGACCATTTTTAGAATGTGCTAACACGGTAATAATGATTTTAGCTTTAAATCAAAAGAAAGAGAGAGCTAGAATTTTGCGACCTCACATATGAAATTTATTATGATGAATATGGATCATCTCTATTATCTTTTTTTTAATTAATAAAAGTTTAAGTTGAGAAATGCATTTTGATTTTCCATCATTTATAATCTTTGGCTTTTTATACAGAACAACGGGAGATTGCAAATTCCAAGAGAGAAGGGGAGCCGCTGAATTGGGAGGACTTACAGAAGATGAAGTATTCATGGAATGTTGTTTGTGAAGCAATGAGGCTAAGACCACCCATTGCTGGAACCTTTAGAGAAGCTATAACCCATTTTTGCTATGCTGGCTTTAGAATTCCCAAGGGATGGAAGGTACTTTTCAATCAACTATATATTATATTATGAGTACCATTAGTAATAATGTACTCATAAGTATGTTTAGTAGCAGAGCATTCTCTCAAGGAGATGAAAATTTGATTTTTCTTTTTTAAAGATTATATTTTAAAATTTTTAAAAATTAGCTTTTCTGTTCTCTAAAGCGAAACGTATTCTCTCATAAAAATAATATTTGACAACCTAACTTAGAAAATGGAGATAATATTTTTCATGAAATTATTTTAAAGTACAAAGATACTGTCTCAACTTATTACACTGACGGGTAAAAATGCTTCATTTTCAGATATATTGGAATGCATACACAACACGCAAAGATCCCAAATATTTTCTGGATCCAGAGAAATTCTATCCTTCAAGATTCGAAAAAGATCCTAAATATTTTCCTGATCCAGAGAAATTCTATCTTTCATTTTCAGATACATTGGAATGCATGCATACATTGAAAAAAAAAATGATTTTTTGAAAAGATAACTTTTAAAAAATTAGCTTTTCCGTTCTCTAAAGCGAAAGTTATTTTCTCATAAAAATAATATTTGACACCCAAACATAGAAAATGGAGATAATATTTTTCAGGAAATTATTTTCAAAATACAAAGAGACTGTCCGAATTTATTACACTGACTGGTAAAAATATTTTATTTTCAGATATATTGGAACGCATACACAACACATAAAGATCCTAAATATTTTCCAGATCCAGATAAATTCGATCCTTCAAGATTCGAAAAAGATGGTTTAACACCTTTTACTTTTGTACCATTTGGAGGTGGCCCTCGAATGTGCCCTGGTCGGGAGTATGGTCGGTTAGTGATACTTGTTTTCCTTCACAATGTTGTGAACAAGTTTAGTTGGGAAAAATTAGTTCCTAATGAGAAGACAATATCCCTTGTAATTCCCACCCCAAGTGAAGGCTTCCCAATTGGCCTCAAACCTCATGAGAATGCTATGGTTCACGAAGTCTAGGGATGCTTGTTATGGCACACCTTTAGAAGGCCTTGAGGGCCCCATGGCCCCCCAAAAGTTTCAAAACTTGTGTCTCTTCCCAAATAAAATCATATTTTGTTTTCAAGTTACTCATTTGACAAAATATATACAATATGACCTCTCCAAATGTAATTCGCATTTGCAAATGCCATTGTTTGCAAGTAAAACTTGTACTGTAAAATTGTTTGCATACTCAATAATGTGAGCAGAAAAGGTTGATAATGAATGGTCAATCCGCAACCTGTTGAAGGCTAATATGAATCCTCTTGCGAATGGATTCTTCCTAGTTCAGACCCAGATGGCCAATTGAAACATTTTCTCTCTTCATCCCATTTTTAAGAGCCCGTTTGGTAGAGTTTTTTTTTTTTTTGCTTATCTTCTCCTTTTAAGGAGAAAACATAAATGCAAAATTTGATTTAAAATTCATGACTTTCATAAAATCTCGATTTCCGATTTTCTACTCTTGAGACAATGAGGGAAGTATTGTAACAACTAATAATTAGAAGGCAATAGTAGTTAATTGATAGAGAATAATTAATAGTTAATAGTTAATTAATATAACAATTGGTAGTTAGTTAGTTAGTAGTTAAATTTTTGAGATTAGAAGACAATGATAGCATGGAATTGAATTGCTCTCTATCTCTTTCTCTCTCTATTATTCTTTTTCTCTCTAACTTCTCTCTCTATCTCTTTATCTCTCTCCCTCTCTCTCTCTCTCTCTCTCTCTTCCTCTTTCTTTTTCTCTATCTCTCTCCCTTTCTTTTTCTACTTCTCTCTTGAGCTGGTTTGTTACACAATATTGGTTGTGGTAGTGCACAATAAGCCAAGTTGTCGAGGTTATATTTAGGACTGGAGTCAGCGTAAGGTTCCTGGTGGCAGAAGGGTTTGTGCTAAACCAGAAAACCTATCGTTCTGTCAGTTGATTAAGGGTTTGTTAGTTGACAAAGGATATCAAAGAGAAACGTGTAGCAGAAAATTTGGGGATCTGTTGGTTAAAGGCCATAATAAGTTTATAAACCTGAGAAAAGTAATAAATGGATTCAAAGATAAACATGTGTGAATAGAGCCCCACAACATAATTTGATCTTAATAAATATCACCTTAAAAGTTAAAATAAAAAAATATATATATTTGGCCATTAGAGATTTTTTTTTTGACCGATCAATATCCGGACTCTATTCGACTAATCCAGTCTGAATACCATAGGATCTATTGAGGTGTTGGCTCATTCAAATCTTTTTTCTCTATTCCTAAGTCTCAAATTCGAGATTTCTAGTTAAAGAAGCAAAGTGTCTAATTATTCAAGTCATAAGAGTTTGGTTAGCCATTAGTGTATAATTAGCCTCTCTAGCGACAAAATCAGAGTACGAGTATTTTAAATTTTGTTACATCTCCCATTGTAAATTAATATTTCTTGCACATATAGTTTTAATTTCTCTTGATGTTGTTTATAAACGAAAATATTTTTTAATATTTTATTGAATATAGGAGTTAGGCAACAAAAGTCAAAGATTTATAATCCATTAGACATATTTGAATATGTTAAGATTAAATAAATTTTATTAATATAAAATTATTAATAAAATAATACTTTTATTTTTATAAAAAAAATATATTTTACTTCTCAAATTTCATATTTTTATTAAAATTTATTATATATTAATATAATATAAATTAAATATAATGATCGATTTCAAAATTTGAGATAAAAGGTATAAGTTGTTATATATAAGCCTTTTTCCTAGCTTTGTGAACCAGAAACTTCTGGTAAGATGATTTTTCTAGTCAAGAGTCAATTTCAGAATTGACTCAAAAAGAAAAAAAAATTAAAACAACCTCTACATGACAAAAATTGATCATGTTGGTCGAGTTTTGAAAACTCGATCAACATTATTGATAAGTTGGTTGAGTTTTCAACACTTAATCATTCATACATTAGTCGTGTGTTTAAAACTCGAGCAATATTGTTCACATAGAGGTTGATCGATCGTTCAACACTCGATTAATTTGTAAACAGTGTGTAAATAGTGTTGATCGAGTTTTCAAAACTCAACTAATATGGATCATTTTTAGAATATGTTTTTCCGGAAGCTTTGTATTTTTTTTTTCAGGTTTAAATCTACCCTTGGCTCTTATAGTCAAAGTGGAAAAAGAAATGTATATTCAAGATGTGATGAAAGTGATATTACTAAATCTATCCTGCTAGAGGTGGTTTATGACTCCACAGATATCAGCTCATTGTAGACTTGAACTGTTGTCATCGAAAGGGATGTACCTGCAAACACCTCGGAGGGTGCTCCAGCGGGGAGACTCTGGCGCTCAAGTCAGAAAGAACGATTTTCAAATGATAGAAACAGACTGAGAGATTAAGGGAGTGATTCCCTGTGATTAGAGTGCCTAATGTGTGAGGCCAAAAGAGCGTACCTGACTTTGAGGGTTATAAGATGTCTTATACCTGTGAGAATTGTGCACCGCTGAAGTGTTTCAATCCTACTTTTCTTATCGAACCGATCCGAAAATCTCAGAAATTCGATATTTTGAATTGATTGTGATCCTCATCCTTTGAGAAACTTTTGTATTTTAGAGGGATCATTTCCTTCACTAAAAAATCCTCAATATGCTATTCTCAGTAAGAAGCGCGGTTAATAGGGCCCTTTGGCCTTCTTCTAGAATCTTTAACTGTCGATCGGTCATTCAACCAATGAAGGGCCTTTAGGGCTCCGCCGATTGGGAGGCCAATCATTGAATACTCGATTGGGATGATTACATTTACTTGACAAATCACGTTATGCTAACGGGGTGACTGAGACCATATCATTCGGTAGACTTGGGCGATAGAGACCATTTGGTAGATAATCGTATTTAAACCTCGACTGGTAGCTGTCCTTTGCGGACTTTTTGTGTGAGCCTTTCCAAAACTGACTCATCAATTCTGATTTTGGGGTCTTGTCCCATCATTTGCCCCCGACTCATGGCCTTTTTGGTAAAGAGGTGTTATGAGTAATGATTGCTGAAAAAGGGCGCGGAACTTTTTAACGTGACTCCTGTCGCTTCGATTTCCACGAATCGTCTTCTGTACACTTCATAAGGATTTATACTAATCATACTACTATCTCAGTTTTCCTTCATGTTACTTTTTCGATCCCCCTTTTGAGACCCATAAGAGAAACCACCTTGGAAAATAATGGTGAAAACGTCTGTTTCCCAGAGTTTTCCGAGCATTAGTGACATTATGAGTATTATGTCCCTGAAGGAATTTCAAGAAGTGCAAATGGAAATGCTGTTGGGAGATGACTATGCCCTGGTATCTGCAATGGAGGTTGATAGGGTTGATACGGTACCAGAGGGTTATGTGCCGAGATACCTACAATCGATCAAGTATGGACTAAAAGTTCCGTACACGGGTCCTTTCGTAGAGGTGTTATGCCATTGAAATATATTTCCGACTCTTTTGATCCCAAGTGCTTGGCGTCTGGTAGTTGTTGTGGCTTCCTTGTTAGGGTTTTGCCACCTTCATTTTGATTTCGACATTCTGTCGTCCATCTTTATTTTGATAAGATACGGAGGCAGCGGCTCGACCAAGGGGTGGTACAAGTTACAAACTCGACCTGAGTCCAGCTGGAGGTTTTGCTACAAGGAGTCTATTGATAAGAACTAGATACAGAAGTTCTTTTATGTTGAATTTTGGGATAAGGATCATTTGCCCCTACTGCCTAAAGCTGATGGGGTGCCTTCTTTGGGTTGAAGCCTCTGACCTTATCAAAGCATCGGTCAGTCGGTGGTTACTGTAGGTCCACCGATTGGAGTATATGGGTCGAGTCTCTACTGGATGATCTGATACTGTCTTTGGCCGGCTTGTTGATTGGTGAAAAAAAGAAAATTGACGGGCTCCTTCTGTTGGAGAGGGAGAGAATCAGGATAGTTGATTTCCTAAATTCTCTTGACGACGTTGTGTTAGAGAATGTTACCATTGACAAACTATTCGACCAGGTGTGAAGAGGTTCCTTTAAGAGGACATTGTGGCTGCTAAGAGCCTTCAAGGATCTTCTACCGGGGCATCTGAGGCCCTTCTAAAGTCATCACCTCCTTCAGTAAAGAGGAGGGCTATTTCTTCTCCCTTGTCTGCGTTGATGATTCTGCCTAATTGTTCGATTCCAGCCGTAGGCGCACCAAGGGAGACTGTCGTTTTAAATGAAGGCATTCCATCGGGTGAAGTGAGTGTTGATGTGGACATATTAGGAGAATCGAGAGATGATCCTTCGTCTGGTGCCTCGATGGGGGAGAACGTTCCCAAAGCAGTGAGAGGCAAGATGGCGGGGCCCTCCTTTACTGTTCCGGTCTGGCCTGTGCTCAACGGAAAATACAAAGTTTTTGAAGGAGTGGCATCTCCATCTGTCATCCCCGTTCGATCCTTTGATAGTAGAAAGGGCTCAAAGGAACGTGAAACCGTCGTTGTTTGTGCTAGGGATATGCAATATAGTTACATAGACCTGGCGAAGGCGGATCACATCGCCAACCAGTTTGACTTCTATCAGTGCGAGCTCAACTTCCACAGGATGTCCTACAAGCAAGTCAGCGGGGCTCTCGAGTCTTTAAGCTTATGGTACTGTATTCCCTATACTTATTCGGTTCTTTCTCGTTCTTATCTCTATTGACTCAATTCTTTCCTTTCAAACTATGGCCCTTGCAGAATTTTAGGAATGGTAGGGGAAACATGTGATACATCACTTGGAGGGACTTCTGACTGAGCTAACTCATCCAACTCAAACGCAAGAGAAGATTCCTGCTTGGGAGAAAGAGGCCGCAGAGACTAAAAACACTCCTGGTACACTGCTCAATCAGAAGGAGGAAGAGCTAAAAAAGCTCCGATCAGAGTTGACCCAATACCAAGGACAATGTGAGCGGTTGAAAGCACGTCTTCAATCAACCGAAAAACTAGCCCAACTTCATGAGGAGTCTCTTCGAACGGCGGAACGCAGGGTAGTTGAGCTTGAGGAGTCTCGTGCAAAGGATGCTACTATCTCAAAAGACTCCCAACGCAAATTGTCCAAGAGATTACAATGCACCGAAGAGATAATCCACTGTATAGGTTTAAGTAAAGCTCTCCCCCCGGTCGAGGAAGCGGCAGATGCTCGAGGCCCGGTTGTATGATCTTCGTTTGAAACTTCGTGCTTAGTGACTTTTGCCTGCTCAATAAGAAATCTTCGCTTTTTCGTCAATAGAAGCCATCCTGTTACTTCTGGTTGTAACTCTTGTTGCGCCAATCAGTAGAATTAAAGTAACTTAGGCTTCCCCTCCAATAAGGGACTTTTGTTCGTTCGACACATATGAACAATAAGAGTTGAGTAACTTAAACCCTCCAAGTGATATGAAATCTTTAGGTAGATGGGTCGCGTCCACCCTTTCGGAAAGTTTCATCCCTTATTGACAACGCGTACAAACAATAGGAGTTGGGTGACTTAGACTCTCTGAGCGATAGGAAATCTTTAAGTAGACGAGTTGTGTCCACCCGTCCGGGAAATTCCATCCCCTATTGATGACCCGTACGAACGATAAATGTTGGGCGATTTAGGCCCTCTGAACGATAGGAAATCTTCAGGTAGATGGGTCGTGTCTAGGCCGGACAATCGAGCTTTCTGAGCCGAGCTTTGCAAGACTCGAGCTCGGCTCATTTAAAATTTTATGGGTTCGAGCTCGAGCTCGACTCGAAAAAACTCAAAAAATTTAGCCTCGAGCTCGGCTCGAAAAATTAAAAGGGTTTCGGGCCCATTTCGGGTCAGACTCGAGTTTGAATAACAATTTTTTTTTTACCTACAAAATATCTTTAAATATACAAAAAATCAATTTTTTTTTTAATTTTAATAATTTTAAATTAATCAAAATATTTTTAAATCAAATCAACTGAATTATTTTTTACTCTTTGGCTTCTTTCTTCTGTGAGACAAAAAATAAAAAACATCTAATATAAATAGCTACCCACCTTACACTACATACTGCTTAATGTTAAACGAGCTGAACTTTCATCGAGCCGAATCCACTTATGTCCAAACTCGGCCCGTAATTAAATCGAGCTTAAAATTAGGTTCAAACTCGGCCCGGCTCTAAATGAGTCAAGCTCGGCCCTTTAAAACGGGCCGAGCTCGAGCCGGCCTGGCCCAATTGCCAATACTAGTCGCGTCCACCCGTCCAGAGAGTTCCATCCCCTATTGACAACACATACGAATGATAGAAGCTAGGCGACTTAGACCCTCCGAATGATAGGAAATCTTTAGGTAGATGGGCCGCATCCACCCGTTCGGGAAGTTCCATCCCCTATTGACGACGCGTATGAACGATAGATGTTGGACGACTTAAGCCCTCTAAATGATAGGAAATCTTTAGGTAGATGAGCCGCGTTTTTCCGTCCGGGGAGTTCCATCCCTTATTGACGATGCGTACTAACGATAGATACTGGGTGACTTAGATCTTTTGAATGATATGAAATCTTTAGGTAGATGGACCAAGTCCACCTGTCCGGGGAGTTCCATCCCCTATTGACAACGCGTACGAATGATAGATGTTAGGCGACTTAGACCCTCCGAACCATAGAAAATCTTTAAGAAGATAGGCCGCGTCCACCCGTCCAGAGAGTTTCATCCCCTATTGACGATGCGTACGAACGATAGATGTTGGGTGACTTAAACCCTCAGAACGGTAAAAGGTGGGCTTGGGCTTGCAGAAAATCCATTAAGTTGATTACTTCAATAGTTCGAGAAATACCCTCGCAGTCCAGAAGGAAAACCACTAACAGTAGAACTTGTTGATTACTTAAGAGCCAAAGTCGAAGACTCCTGATCGCATGACAATGTCCCGATCCCTAACGGCGTTCTGAACTTGATCTTCATATGCTTAGTGTTGGGCAAATCTTCCAGGGCGCTCAGGCCTGGAAGCTACCGCATGATTAGGGGGTGATCCGAGGGTAACCAAAAGTGAAATGATACCCTCAAGGTATATCCATTCACCCAAAAGCCCTTTGACTGGGCCCGCGTGGGGCTGGAGATCGACAGAAGTAAACCTCATTCGTTCGAAGGCATCCTGGTATAGGAGGTTGCAGCCTGCCCCCTGATCGACAAAGATGATTCTAACTTCGTATTGTCCAATCTTGGCGGTTATCACGAGGGGGTCGTGCTGGCTTAGGTCTATCCCGAGTAGATTTTCATCCGTAAAACCGATGATGGGTCTTTTTTCCCTTTCTCGTTTATCGGTGTTTGTTGTCAAAACATCCTGCGACGCAGTAGGAAGTGCTTTCAGGAGATAGAAGATTGGTGTGATCAGGCGTCCCGCCTCATTCCCTGATGGATTATTCTGGATCTGGAGTATTACTCCGTCTCTCCTGTAGGCCTGGGGCCGGGCGGCTTGCTGTTCCTCCACCTGGTCACGTTGTGGCAGTTCACACCAGTAATCGGTGGGGGGGATCTTTTTCCCTCCTGACTATGAATTCTTGTAATCTCCCATCGCGCACTAGGAATTCTAGTTCGTCCTTTAACTTCTTGTAGTCGTCCGTTGTATAACCGTAATCACTGTAGAAGTGGTAGTATTTCATTCTATCCTTGTTGGAATCATCTTCAGTCGACCGTGGGGGCCATCGGATATATGGTTTGTCTCTGATTAAAGCTAAGACCCAACCTGGGGTCTCATTCGGTGGGGTATAGTTGTTATACCTCCGCGGAGGAGGAGGATTTGTTCGGCTCGTCCTGGATAGGGACCTCCTGGGAGATCGATTACGTTCCTTCCGAACGGATTGATCCCTCTTATGGTCAAATGTTTCAGCATCCTCTACTACAATATACTTCCCGGCCCAAACCTAAAATTCTTGGATAGTAGCAGGAGGCTTCTTCGTGATCGACACTTTCAAGCCGGAGGGTTGTAATCTCATTAATAGCGCAGCCAGCACGATTGAATGATTTAAAGATGGGGTCTTCATAATTTCTGCTTTGAATCTTTCCAAGAAATCCCCTAGGGACTCTTTTTCCTTATGATGTAGTGACAATAGCGAAGTGGATTTTTTGTTGACAAAGTGTGATTCAAATTGTTCTCGTAATTTGGAGAAAATCCTTATGCTCAAAGGTGGAAGAGAATTGAACTAGGCTAATACATTCCCCGAAAGTGTGGTGAGGAAATGTTTACACATGGGCATATCGGGCATGTATCTGGAAACCATCACAGTTACAAAATAGGCTACATGGTCCCGGGGGTCTGTTGTCCCATTGTACCTTTCCATGGAGGCAGGACTACATTACGAGGCATGGACTCCGAAGAGATCTTGGGATCGAAAGGTGAAGCATGAGAATAGGGGGAGGTTTGGTCTCCCTGGGCCTGGACTCACCTAAGTTCTTCAGTGACGAGTTGTTCAACTTGCTTTCGAAGATCGCAAGGATCCAATCTAGAGTTTTCAGACATTTCACGACTTGGGGGTGACGGTTATCGCTAAAGACGTTTTGACCCCCCGACGGAAGACTGGCCCTCGGGTCTAAGGGCGCAGCTAAGATCCTCCAGCTGTTTGCTCATATCTTGAATTTTTAACTCCAGTCTTTCTATCTGGGGGCGGCCGACTCACTCTGGAGCAGGGCTCGCAATTGACCGAATAGGGATCGTGGGCTGTAGGGCCTGATCCTGATGAGGCGGGTAAGGGAAGGTTGCATGATCGCGAACAGAGTGATCGGGAGCTACAGGAAGGGCGGCCTCAAAAGGCATTGCAGTGCGTCCCTCTACAATAGGGGCGGCTTTTGAGGGCGTTCTCGTCCTCAGAGGCATAATTGTCAGAATAACAAAGATTGCTCTAATCGGTTTCCCACGGACGGTGCCAATCTGTTGAAGATGAGTTATGGTTCCATAGATACAGGTTCTTTACAAATTTGAACGGTTGCCTTCGAAAGGGATGTACCTGCAAAAACCGCCAGAGGGTGTTCTGACGGGGAGACTCTGACGCTCAAGTCAGAAAGAACAGTTTTCAAATGATAGAAATAGACTAAGAGTTTAAGGGAGTGATTCCCTGTGATTAGAGTGCCCAATATGTGAGGCCAAGAGAACGTACCTGATTTTGAGAATTTTGAGATATCTTATACCTGTGAGAATTGTGCGCCGTTGAAGTGATTCAACCCTACTTTTTTTATCGAATCGATCCAAAAATCTCGGGGATTCGATATTTTGAATTGATTGTGATCTTCATCCTTTGGGAAATTTTCATATTCTAGAGGGATCCTTTCCTTTGCTGAAAGATCTTCAAGATGTTGTCTTCAGTAAGAAGTGGAGGTCAATAGGGCACTTTGGCCTTCCTCTTAAATCTTTACCTGTCGATCGGTCGTTCGACTGATGAAGGGCCTTTAGGACTTTACCGGTTGGGGGACCAATCGTTGAATATCTTATCGGAGCGATAATCTTTATTTGACGAATCACGTTCAGCTAGTGGGACAATTGATACCTTATCATTTGGTGGATCTGGACGACTGATATCTTTCGGTAGATAATCGTATTTGAACCTCCACCGGTGGTCGTCCTTTGCGGACTTTTCGTATGGGTCTTTCCAAAACTAACTCATCAGATCTGATTTTGGGGTCTTTTCCCATCATATCCATATCCCCAATAATGTTAACTCTCATCTCTCTCTCTCTCTCTCTCTCTCTCTCTCTGTTATCTAAGCATTAATTTTTTTATGAAATTATTACACAAGCAAGATAAGGAAAAAAGAATGAAGGCGAGTAAGACTGGTCCGTTGGCATTGGGACGCGAGGTTGCCATTATTGATCAACATGCTCTTTTAATATTAGCTATGGCACTGGCTGGGACACGTCGTGAAGAAAATAATACTTTAAATTTATTAATAGAAAATTGTTAAACTTCTTCACCAAAAATCAAAATACTCTCTTTTATCTTCTCATTAATTTAGAAATTTTAATTTCTGGAGACATGTATAGCCAAATTTAATATAAATAAGCACGCAAGCTATAATTTAGATTTAATTGTAAAAATAATTTATAAATTAAATATCTTGTGCATACCTAATAATTATTTAGTAGACGATATTTATAACTTAAATAAAATACTATAACTATTTTTATTATAATATTAATATATTATTTAGATGATTAACTATATCTTTAAACCCTTTCCTATGACATATTTGGATTGACCAACGTATTTTTAAATTTAATAAAAAACAAAATACTATAAGGACATTTATCCAATGTAAATTGATATTTGGGAATAATATAATTTTATTTTTTCAAATAGTAATTGTAGTGTTAAATTAGTAATTAAATTAAGTAAAATCCTTACTTTTAACTTATTTTAAATAACTTAATTTACTTATAGTTCAAATTAAATACAAGCTAAGTTTTAACTTTTTATTTAAGAGTTAGTGTGAACAATTTATAATTAAACTAAACATAATATAATCAAAGACAGATGTTAGTTTGATTCATGAAAATTTCATAATACTAACGTTTTTATTTTCAAAATATCTCAATGCTTTAAATTATTACACAAAATTATTATATTTTTATATTTACACATTTTTTCTATATTTAATACATTATTTACTTATTTAATTATAATCTTTATTTTTATATTGTTTATTTTATGATATTAATAATTATATATTTGACAATTTTATATTTTTATTATAAAATATAATTATCCTATTACTTTTATAAAATAATTAATAATTATATAAAAGTTATTATAATTTTATATTAATATTTTTATAAAGTGTTGTTCTTTTATATTATTTTGTATGCAAGAAGTTCAATTAATTAGTAATTTTTGGACCACCGCTTTCTTTGTCTTCTTCCGCCCTTAAATGAAGGAAAAGTCAACGACCCACTTTTCAATCATACCAAAAGAAAGGTTTGCATCGTAATAACTTGTTCAAAGCAGAAGAAAAGGACCACGTGCTAAGGAACCCGTTCTTGGAAATTGATGCCTTGGGAAAATTCTACTGTTGGTTGCTATGGATGTTGAATGCCTGCCCATAAAGCATGCTCCCATTCTAACATGAATTTGGCCGACAAAAGGAAAATAGCTCAAAACCAAAAAAGGAAAAATAAATTCAGTGGTTGTTATTAGCTAATTTATGTCATTTTTTATTTAATGATATAATAAAATAATTAATAATCATTAAAGAGTAATTTAACAACTGGGAGCTATACATATTAAAAGAAATTGAATGTGATTCTCATAATATATTAGAGATATATATTTGAATATGATTATGATACATATTAAAAAAAAAAATTAAATGACCCTTATACAATGATAAAGAATATATGCCTCTCATACTATATTGAAAATGAAAGCAA